>CM055265.1:9638550-9719546 GCA_029237695.1 Conchocele bisecta | reverse complement strand
CGTGGTCTATGCATGTGTGAAGTTTCTGATGAAAATATTCAAAGGGTGTTCGAGTTATGCTCCGGACAAGAAGTGTCTGCGGCGGACGCGGACGCGGACGTGGACGCGGCGCGCTGTCAAATCCATAGTATCCCCCGACGGTAGTCCGGGGGATACAATAATAATGCTCGCTACTGGAGCCCAGAATTTT
This sequence comes from Conchocele bisecta, assembly GCA_029237695.1. NCBI lineage: Eukaryota > Metazoa > Mollusca > Bivalvia > Lucinida > Thyasiridae > Conchocele > Conchocele bisecta. Next base: position 9,719,356 of record CM055265.1, on the reverse strand, counting down.
TGTTAATAGTCCTATATTTATCTACATATATCTGCACAGGTCCACATACTGCCACAATATTGTCAACACAGTTTACGGAAATGTAATAATGTACCGGTATAAATTACCTGTAATAAGTTAGTGGTCAGTTAAAAAATTGAAAAAGAATGTAAAAAAAAAAATGGAAAAAAAAAATTAAATTTAAAAAAATAAAAGAATAATGCTCCCTACTGGAGCCCAGAATGTTTTTTAATAGTCCTATATTTATCTACATATCATATATACACAGGTCCACATATTGCCACAATATTTTCAACACAGTTTACGGAAATGTAATATAATCATTTACCTGTATAAATTACCTGTTACGTGGTCAGTGGTCAGTTGCACATGCTAGCACATGCACAGGTGAATAGTCTGTATATAGCACTTACGACCTTATGCTACTGGACAAAAATTGAAAAATAATTTGAAAAAAAAAATGAAAAAAAAAAATGGAAAAAAAAAGTTTAAAAATAATAATGCTTGCTACTGGAGCCCAGAATTTTTTTTTAATAGTCCTATATTTATCTACATATATCTGCACAGGTCCACATAATGCCACAATATTTTCAACACAGTTTACGGAAATGTAATATCCAATGTAGTAATTTACCTGTATAAATTACCTGTGGTCAAGACTGGACATCTGCACATGCTAGCACATGCAGCACATGGACAGGTGAATGGTTCTCCCAGTGTCTATTGTTCTCTCTACAGGTAAGGTGTACAGAGCACACGAGAAAAGGTGTACAGAGCAGATGAGAAAACGGGTCTTCATGCATTATTGTCCAGTTTGTAGAGTGCGCAAAACAAAAAAGGGAGATAACTAAAAAATTAGCTACGCAAGAGTTGTCATTCTTGTGCGCGACACTCCACCTCTGGGTCGTGGTCTATGCATGTGTGAAGTTCATGAAAATATTCCAAAGGTGGTCGAGTTATGCTCCGGACAGGAAATCAGTGCGCGAAAACAAAAAAGGGAGATAACTAAAAAATTAGCTATGCAAGAGTTGTCATTCTTGTGCACGACACACCTTCGGTTCGTGGTCTAATTGAATGTGTGAAGTTTCATAAAAATATTCCAAGGGGTGGTCGAGTTATGGTCAATCAGTGCACAAAACAAAAAAGGGAGATAACTAAAAAATTAGCTATGCAAGAGTTGTCATTATTGTGCGCGACACACCTTCGGGTCGTGGTCTATGCATGTGTGAAGTTTCATGAAAATATTCCAAAGGGTGGTGGAGTTATGCTCCGGACACGAAATCAGTACGAGAAACAAAAAAGGGAGATAACTAAAAAATTAGCTATGCAAGAGTTGTCATTCTTGTGCGCGACACATCTTCGGGTCGTGGTCTATGCATGTGTGAAGTTTCATGAAAATATTCCAAAGGGTGTTAGAGTTATGCTACGGACAAGAAGTGTCTGTGGCGGACAGGTTGAAGTAACGGACCGAGGTCTATAAATACATTAAATATACCTAAAAGCATCCATAAATGAAAAAATAAATAAGCTAAAAATATTTTGTTTACTCCCTCTATAATCACAAACATTGTATATGTGATTATAGAGGGAGTATAAAAAAAATTGTTTAGCTTATTTTTTTTTTATTTATGGATGCTTTTAGGCATATTTAATGTATTTACAGACCTCGGACCGTTACTTCAACCTGTGGCTGTGACTGGAGAAATGGGGCTTTTGGGTTTTGCGACCAGTGCAGATCCAGATCAGCCAGTGAATCCGCATCAAGATCTGCCATGTTCGCCATAATGGCATTCCATCAATGAAACACCCATCATGCTCCTAAGAAGCAATATAGATTGTTATATTGCTACAGGAGTGACATTTGATCCAGAGCTACACTGGTCACAAATACCATAGAGACATTTCTCCAGTCACAGCCACATATAACAACCCACTGGAATTGGGTTACCCGTTTTGCACCCTGTGTAGATCCGCACAGTCTGATCAGGATCTACCCTGGTCACCATTCAATCAGAGCCTTACCAGGCTGCAGGAATTCTCAGGAATTGCAGATCTGGGACCCGTTTCACTAAACTTCATACGACTAAAATGTTCATAAGTGCAAATTTAGGATCGTCTGGAAATTTCTATTGATGGATTTACATTTATTGAGCATAGGCTGCATATGATGGATTTACATTTATTGAGCATAGGCTGCATATGCAGCCTATGCTCAATAAATGTAAATCCAGATAATTGTTAATACGAAAACGTTGTTAATGTGGAATTTACACAGACTATCATAATTTTGCACTTACACACATTTTAGTTGTACGAAGTTTAGTGAAACGGCCCACAGGATCTGGACTGACGACAAATGCTATAAGCCACATACAGTAGAACCTCTCTAAACCAGACACTCAGGGAAAACATAGATGTTTACCTTAGATGTATGTATCTCTATTACAATGAATTTTCATGATTGCAAAACACTAGAATGTGCCACGAAGTGCTCACATGTCTGATTTACAGTGGAACATCTCCAAACCGGACACCCTGTTTGGAGAGGTTCCACTGTATAACTCACTGAATTTGTATTTTTCATCGTGCTCCTCCTGTTTGCGGACCCGCTGCTCCTCAAGTTTGTCGTACAGGCATCGATTGTCTACTGGAGCCTCCGGGCACTCTAAACAACAAACAGATGGGGGCATACAGTAGCCAGTACATCAATGGCAATATTAACAAGATTGTCAAACTAATGGTCAGAAAACAAAATTGAAAATAAATAGGGTTCTTCCTGTTGATGTGATAAACATGTTCAGCAAATTTGGTTAAGATCCGCAAGTAGAACTTGTATTAAAGGTACATGCCCACTTAGTAGTCACAAAATGTTCTCTATATCAGAGACATCATCTGAGACATTTTCTGACAAAATAAATATTCATTCACCATTACCCCACGTTCATTGGCATCATTATACATTTTATATCAGATGTCAATTTCCACACTGATATCAGGGGCGACAACCGTGTTTCCTTAAAATGATAACGGACATTACTATTTATATTCTGTATTTATTTTGTGATGTGCAATTATCATACAAATGTACTTTATAATCTGTCGAACATATTATATTTTCAGGTGACGCATTTAATTAGTATAAATAATTAACAAATACCATGCCTGATTTGCATATGTAAATAGCCTGATACCAACGCTCATCACTATCAGTAAAATAAATATTACTAAATGATTATACATGTACCTATATAGTGGGCACTCATAATGTTTAGAACTGGTGGAATATTGACACAATTATACACTTATATTCCTATAAAGAACATTTTGTGCCTACTAAGTGGGCATGTACCTTTAATGTCTATACATGTACAATAATACAGAATGGAAAAATTTCAAGAATAAATTCATCCAGAAGACCGTATGCCTGGCCACCATACAAAAATATCAGCTTCTGTGAATAATTTTCGTGAAAAATCGCACATGTTCGTAGGTACAAAGCCACATGGCTTGTAGCAAATGAGCATGTACCTATCAAAGTCTAATAATTTATTTTTCCCCGAAATACATTATTTCATATAGAATTAATGACTGCATATATTTGATGATTAAAAGTATGTAGAATTATTATACTGAATTTATTCATTATCACAGTCAAAATACCTGTGATAATGTAATAAATTCAGTACATGTATACGGTAATAACAATTAATAAATTTATCCTTAAATTGAAAATTTCTCCCTCAAAGAATACTGTGCAAGAAAAGTATACTTTGTAATGTTGGTGAAATAGGCTACAGATGAATAGAAAACGAGCCTAGTGTCACGTGATATCAAGTTTATCAGACTTGGCTAGGAAATGATAGGAACTCGATATCAAAAGCCACTAGACTGGTATTCGCTATGTGAAAGGGTTTACTGACCTAACGGTTCATCTGGCTTGCGAACTTTCTCCCATTCCTCCTGTCGTTGTCGTTTCTTCTCCTCAACCTCATCTTCAGTGACAAACTTCTTCAAGGTCAAACCTGCGGCTGCTGTCTCCATCGCAACACTGATTGCTACAAGTGACATCATTGGATCACTATTGTGAATTATCTTTTTTGGGAGGAACAAAATAGCGTGTGAATATCCTTGATGGCGGTCATCTTGGATTAAGCGATGACTCTCATTTTACCAAATGTGAAAATGCTTCACCCAAGGATCTTAACTTAATATGAAGTTTGGCCAGCAACGGCCATGTGGTTCCTGAGAAAAAGACGTTCAAAATCTCGAATAAATGGACCTTTTGGAGGCCATCATGGATGACATAATCATCCGATTCCGACAAATATTGCACGAGCAATCGCCTCATCGATACCTTCAATTTGATATATGACATGAGCATATTTGGTCAAAAATAAAATTTGACCCCACGGGCCACGCCCATTTTTGACCCCAGGGTCACCATTTTAACACCTTTGAAAGAGCATTGTACATCGATCATTCCTTCCAAGTTTCGTCGAAATCCGGCTGGCGGTTCATGAGAAGAAGATTTTTTTAAGAATTTGTGCTATTTTTAGACGGCGGACATCTTAGATTAGCGACGACCTCCATCTTAACAAATCTGAAAAGGCTTCACCCATGGACCATAACTGTGAAGTTTTTCCACCATGGGCCAAGCGGTTCGTGTGAATAAGAATTTTGAAATCTCTAATAAAAGAACGACCTTTTGACCTTTCGGCGGCCATCTTGGATGACATGACCATCCAATTTCGACAAAAAATGCACCAGAGCGTTCGCCTCTTTGATACCTTCGATTTGATAAAGACATGACCATATTTGGTCAAAAATAAAATTTACCCCAATTTGACCCCACGGGCCACGCCCATTTTTGACCCCGGGGTCACCATTTTAGCAACTTTGAAAGAGCATTGTACATCGATCATTCCTACCAAATTTCATCGAAATCCGGCTGGAGGTTCATGAGAATATTTTTTAAGAATTTATGCTATTTTTAGACGGCGGACATCTTAGATTAGCGACGACCTCCATTTTAACAAATCTGAAAAGGCTTCACCCACTTTTAAGTTTGGCTACCATGGGCCAAGCGGTTCATGTGAAGAAGAATTTTGAAATCTCTACTAAAAGAACGACCTTTTGGTGGCCATCTTGGATGACGTAACCATCCGATTTCGACAAAAAATGCACCAGTGTGATCGCCTCGTTGGTACCTTCAATTTAATATTAAAATTTGACCCCAATTTGACCCCACGGGCCACGCCCATTTTTGACCCCGGGGTCACCATTTTAACAACATTGAAAGAGAATTGTACATCGATCCTTTCTACCAAGCTTTATCGAAATCCGGTTGGCGGTTCTTGAGAAGAAGATTTTTGAAGAATTTGTGCTATTTTTAGACAGCGGGCATCTTGGATTACGTAATGACGTCATTCTAACAATTTTGTAATCCCCCTACCTAAGGACCATGACCATGAAGTTTGGTGACTATAGGCCCAATGGTTACCCAGGAGAAGACGTTTGAAAATGTTCATGGACGGACGATGGACGGACAGATACATTGCAGTAACAATAGCTCACATGAGCTTCGCTCAGGTGAGCTAAAAATACAGCTGCAGCTATACATTTACAGGTGCAGCTGTCGAAAATGCAGGTACCCCTGTATATTTTTATAGCTGCACCTGTACGTTTAGTTTTGACCCCGTTCGTATGGTGTACGACCGGTGTCAAAACTAAACTGTATTTTTACAGGTGCAGCTGTATTTTTATAGCTGCACCTGTGAGTTTAGTTTTGACCCCGTTCGTACACCATACTCTCTGCCCTAATACACGTCGGCCCTAAGACACCTCTGCCTCAGACAAATCAGCCCCAGACACATTGGCCCTAAGACACCTCGCCCTAAAAGACTTTGACACTTCGGCCCTAATTTAAAATTTTAAATGCATTCAAAAACCACTATAACATCTTTTTGTACCTACCCTTTAGATAGGATTATGTGTAATAATGTGTGAAAATGACCACATGGACATAACCCCCTTCATTTCCACAGGGTGGACAAAACCCCCTTCGTCATTTTTACATAACCCCCTTCTCAGTTTTTACATGGTGGACAAAAAACCCCTTCATTGTTTTTGTAAGTTGGACAAAACCCCCTTCATGATTTCTACAGGGTGTACATAACCCCCTCACCACACCCTCATTTGAATGAATCTTTACAAAATAATTTACATAATTGTACAACCCTTTCATATTGACAACTAGAAAAAGTCAATGGCGCGCCATCGCAATATACCCACTTTCCCCAAATGCTAAGTCCGAAAGGGGGAGGTAATCCATGATGCAGGGTCGGATAAAAAATCCGAATTCACTTTGCGCATCAGCACATCAAAACGAAGCTACGAACCAAATATCAGACGCGTAGATAGTGAAATTCTAAGTCCGAAAGGGGGAGATAATCCATGATGGAAGGTCGGATCAAAAATCCGAATTCACTTTGCGCATCATAACGAAGCTACATATCAAATATCAGAAATGTAGGTATTAAGGTGAGAAAGGTTTTCGACTTACAATGAAAAAGTGGAAAATTGTGAGTCCGAAAGGGGGAGATAATCCATGATGGAGGGTCGGATCAAAAATCCGAATTCACTTTGCGCATGTCACTGATAACGAAGCTACATAGAAATATCACGCGAAGGTGAAGGTGGTTTTTCGAGTTACAATGGATGAAATCGAAAGTATCTGTGGAGGGTTGGATCAAAAATCCGAATTCATTTTGAGGTGCATGAAGTCGGAGTCGAGTTACAAGAAAAAACATGAAATTCTGAGCAAAATCCGAAATTACGAGAACAATACATCCAAATATAGGTAGGTAGAAGGTGAAAAATTTTTGAGTTACAAGGAAAAAATGGGAAATTCTGATGCCAAAGGGGGAGATAACCTGATGGATTCGGAATGAAAAATCGAATTCACTTTGCGCATCTGCACATGATAACGAAGGCTACAAATACCAAATAGCAGAAAGGGGGCGCGTAGTACTACCAAAATCAGGCGCTAGGTATGAAGGTGAAAAAGTTTTTTCGAGTTACAAGGAAAAAATGGGAAATTCTGAGTCCGAAAGGGGGAGATAATCCATGATGGAGGGTCGGATGAAAAATCAGAATTCACTTTGCGCATCTGCACATGATAACGAAGCTACATACCAAATAGCAGGCGCGTAGGTATGAAGGTGAAAAAGTTTTTCAAGTTACAAGAAACGTGACGGACGTACGGACGGACGGACACTCGTGACGAAAACAATATACCCATTTTTTCCCAAAAAAGTGGGTATAATTATTATAACTCAAGTGAGTAGTGCTGTGCTGATATGTGCTGATATTGGTACTTGATCTATAGTTGAAATGTGATCAAAATATTAATCTGCAATTGGACATTATGTGTGAGTATACACCCTGTTCTCTTCTACTCTTTCCTGTACATGTTTGAAAATAAAGTGCCCAAAGTGTTACTTGAATATTTTCTATGTATGAATATTTGTTTGTTGTATATTATGAATAATTCTAAGATTGAATGTTTAGTAACATAATTTATGTCATTTATAATAATAATAAACAGCAAACAAATGTTTTATTCATCCCAGAAATTAATGGTTTTAATTGTAGAAATCATTATCCACCTTGTAACAAGAGTTGTCAGAAGACAACGAAGCTCGCCTGTTGGCAGCCTTCACTTAAACTTGACACAGTTGTATAAAAAACATGAATACTATATACATGTAACTCGACCTTGGGTTAAGGGGTGTGCGATGGACCTTGACATTGAGGTCAGTGGTGTAAGGTGGGTCGTGGATTTTCTATAGCATGATATAGCATATTAAGATGAATGCATGTATGTTTGTTTGTTTGTTTTTGTTTGTTTATTAGTGTTTAACGGCCTATCAACAGCTAAGGTCATGTAAGGCCGGGCAAACGGGTTCGATCCCATTTTAACCTGCTGCATTGGGGGGGAAATCACAAAATCAGAACGGAATATTTACATCGAGAAAAAATATATTCAGCCCTGAAATTAGAATAACCTGACCTGGTGCCAGGTGCATACCACACCAAGTCACTTGGCCCCTTCCCCTAAAATAGGATTACGAATATCGTAATACTTACATAAGGGGTATAACCAGATTCCACTGTCACATACAAAATTCCAAAGACATATGTGAGGGCCAAACCAGGTCTCCAGTCGGGATTCCGGTAAGGATGAACCCCGATCATTAAATTACCCATCGCGTGCTCCCACCTGCCACCCACTAAATGCATGTATGAAATATCAATGCGTTCCCTGAAAACAGAAGTAAAACAATATTTAACCCAACGTTAAGTTTATGAACGCACAAAGTTGGTGATTTTCTACTGCATGATAGCTATTCACATGAGGAATGCATGTATGAAGTTTGTGACCTTGACCTTGGGGAAAGGGGTGGGGGGGAGGGTCATGGATTTGCTGTAGCGCAATATAGGATCATCAGATGAATGCATGTATGAAATATCAAGGCATTCCTTGTAAAGAAACAGAAGTTATAACAAGAGCTGTAGGAGGACAGCATAGCTCGACTATGACGGTTGTCGATGTACACATAGCTTGACAAACAAGGTGGCCGCGGCCTGCTTAAAAACCTTAACTAAGGTTGACTAAAAACCTTAACCAAGGGAAATTAAGTAAGTAATTCAAGGTTAAATGTAGGTCAATGTCAGATATAGGTCAGGGGCTATTGATGTACATCACTAGGAGATGAAGTTTTCCAAGTATGGTTGCTGTAGGCCCAGGAATATTCCATATACAAGCTTGACTAAAAACCTTAACCAAGGGGAAATAAGAAAGTAATCCAAGGATAAAAGTAGGTCAAGGTCAAATATAGGTCAGGGATTATTGATGTACATCACTAGGAGATGAAGTTGTCCAAGTATGGTGGGTGTAGGGCCAGGAGTATTGCATCTACAAGCTTGACTAAAAACCTTAACCAAGGAGAATTAAGTAAGTAATTCAAGAGGAAATGTAGGTCAAGGTCAAATATAGATCAGGGGTTATTGATGTACATCGCTATGAGAAAAGGTTGTCCAAGTATGGTGTTAGTATGCACAATGGTATTCCATGTACAGGCTTGACTAAAAACCTTAACCAAGGGGAATTAACTAAGTAATTCAAAGTTAAATGTAGGTCAAGGTCAAATATAGGTCAGTGGTTGTTGATGTACATCACTAGGAGATGAAGTTGTCCAAGTATGGTGGGTGTAGGGTCAGGAATATTCCATATACAAGCTTGACTAAAAACCTTAACCAAGGGGAATTAACTAAGTAATTCAAGAGGAAATGTAGGTCAAGGTCAAATATAGATCAGGGTTATTGATGTACATCCCTATGAGAAAAGGTTGTCCAAGTATGGTGTCTGTATGCACACTAGTATTCCATGTACAAGCTTGACTAAAAACCTTAACCAAGGTTGACTAAAAACCTTAACCAAGGGGAAGGGGATTAACTATGTAATTCAAGGTTAAATGTAGGTCAAGGTCAAATATAGGTCAGGGGTTGTTGATGTACATCACTAGGAGATGAAGTTTTCCAAGTATGGTGGGTGTAGGGTCAGGAGTATTCCATATACAAGCTTGACTAAAAACCTTAACCAAGGGGAATTAACTAAGTAATTCAAGAGGAAATGTAGGTCAAGGTCAAATATAGATCAGGGGTTATTGATGTACATTGCTATGAGAAAAGGTTGTCCAAGTATGGTGTCTGTATGCACAATAGTATTCCATGTACAAGCTTGACTAAAAACCTTAACCAAGGTTGACTAAAAACCTCAACCAAGGGGAATTAACTAAGTAATTCAAGAGGAAATGTAGGTCAAGGTCAAATATAGATCAGGGGTTATTGATGTACATCACTAGGAGATGAAGTTGTGCAAGTATGGTGGGTGTAGGGCCAGTAGTATTCCATATACAAGGTTGACTAAAAACCTTAACCAATGCGTGACGGTGACGCCAACGCCGGGGTGACAACATAAGCTATACTTATTCTTCGAATAGTCGACCTAAAAAGACAATTACTCCAACGTTAAGTTTATGATGTTGATCTTGGGGAAAGGGGTGGGTCATGGATTTGCTGTAGCACAATAGAGGACCATCAGATGAATGCATGTATGAACTAGAAATGTGGCCTGTCGGCACACGAATGCCCCCGCTGGCAGCCAAAGAAAACGAGGCATATTTGATTATAACAAGCATTTATTACCCGAGCGATAAGGTTTCGACGCACCAAGGTCTGTGACTTAGTACCTGGCAATTAGCGGGGGCGGGCTCGAATTGTGATTTGTCACAGGGCGGTAGAGGACCATTGGAGCAATGCTGTGTGAAATGTGAAGCAGATCCGAGCAAGGAAACAGAAATTATAAGCCATTTTACCCAGACCGTAAGTTTCGAAACCCAGCACAAGTTCTGAGACCTTGGAGCCTTAAAGCTTCCAGCGGTTGACGGGACGAATGTGATTTGTCACAGCGTAGAGGACCATTGGAGCCAATGATGTGTGTGAAATGTGAAGCAGATCCGAGCAAGGAAACAGAAATTATAAGCCATTTACCCAGCGTTAAGGTTTCGAAAGCACCAAGTCTGTGACCTTGACCCTGGGCTTAGCGGGGGCGGGACGAATGTTGATTTTTCACAGGGCGGTAGAGGACCATTGGAGCAATGCGTGTGTGAAATGAAGAGCAGCGGATCCGAGCAAGAAACCAAGAAATTATAAGTTCATTTCCACTACCCAGCGTAAGGTGTCGAAGCGGCACCAAGTCTGTGACCTTGACCCTGTCTTAGCGGGGCGGACGACTGGTGGATTTGTCACAGGGCGTAGAGGACCATTGGAGCAATGCGTGTGTGAAATGTGAAGCAGATCCGAGCAAGGAAACAGAAATTATAAGCCATTTACCCAGCGTTAAGGTTTCGAAAGCACCAAGTCTGTGACCTTAGACCCTGCTTGTTAGCGCGGGCGACCGACAAGTGGATTTGTCACAGGGCGTAGAGGTTGACAATGGAGCAATGCGTGTGTGAAATGTGAAGCAGATCCGAGCAAGGAAACAGAAATTATAAGCCATTTACCCAGCGTTAATTTGTTTCGCAAAGCTCCAAGACTGTGACTTGACCCTGGTCTTAAAGCGGGGGCCGGGACGGAAATGTGGATTTGTCTGTCCACAGGGCGGTAGAGGACCAGGGTGGAGCAATGGTGTGTGTGAAATGTGAAGCAGATCCTTGTTTCCCGAGCAAAGTAAATTCAGAAATTATTTAGCATTTACCCAGCGTAAGGTTTCGAAAGCACCAAGTCTGTGACCTGACCCTTAGGGCTTAGCTGGTTTCGGGACGACGTGGATGTCAACAGGGCAGTTAAGGAGGACCATTTGAGCAATGCGTGTGTGAAATGTGTTACGCACGATGGGAGCAAGGAAACAGCAATTCTAAAGTAACATATTACCCAGCGTTAAGGTTTCGAACGCACCAAGTCTGTGACCTTGACCCTGGGCTTAGCGGGGCGGGACGAATGTGGATTTGTCACAGGGCGGTAGAGGACCATTGGAGCAATGCGTGTGTGAAATGTGAAGCAGATCCGAGCAAGGAAACAGAAATTATAAGCCATTTACCCAGCGTTAAGGTTTCGAAAGCACCAAGTCTGTGACCTTGACCCTGGGCTTAGCGGCGGAGGGACGAATGTGGATTTGTCACAGGGCGGTAGAGGACCATTGGAGCAATTGTGTGTAAATGTGAAGCAGATCCGAGCAAGGGAAACAGAAATTATAAGCCATTTACCCAGCGTTAAGGTTTCGAAAGCACCAAGACTGTGACCTTGACCCTGGGCTTAGCGGGGGCGGGACGAATGTGGATTTGTCACAGGCGGTAGAGGACCATGAGCAATGCGTGTGTGAAATGTGAAGCAGATCGAGCAAGGAAACAGAATTATAACCATTTACCCAGCGTTAAGGTTTCAAAAGCACCAAGTCGTGACCTTGACCCTGGGCTTAGCGGCGGGTGGGACGAATGTGATTTTTGGTCACAGGGCGGTAGAGGACCTTGGAGCAATTCGTGTGAGAAATGTAAGCAGATCCGAGCAAGGTCAGAAATTATAAGCCATTTACCCAGCGTTAAGTTTTGAAAGCACCAAGTCTGTGACCTTGACTGGGCTTAAGGCGGGGGGGGACGATGTGGATTTGCACAGGGCGGTAGAGGACCATTTGGAGCAATGCGTGTTGCAATGTGGAAGCAGATCCGCGCAAGGAAAGAAATTATAAGCCATTTACCAGCGTTAAGGTTTCAAAGCACCAAGTCGTGACCTTGACCCGCCCTGGGCTTAGCGGGGCGGGACGAATGTTTGATCACAGGGCGGTAGAGGACCATTCGAGCAATGTGTGTGTGAAATGTGAAGCAGATCCGAGCAAGGAAACAGAAATTATAAGCCATTTACCCACGCGAGCACCATTAAGGTGTGACTTGAACCTGCTTAGCCGGGGGGCGGGGACGTCTGATTTGCACCAGGGCTTGAGGACCCATGGGCAATTTGTGAGAAGCAGGGGGATCGGAGCAAGAAACAGGAAATTAGCCATTTACCCCGTTAAGGTTCGAAAGCACCAAGGGTCGTGACCTTGAACCCTGGGCGCGGGGGCGGGACGACGGTGGATTTGTCCACAGGGCAGTTGAGGACAATGCGTGTGTGAAATGTGAAGCAGATCCGAGCAAGGAAACAGAAATTATAAGCCATTTACCCAGCGTTAAGGTTTCGAACGCACCAAGTCTGTGACCTTGACCCTGGCTTAGCGGGGGCGGGACGAATGTGGATTTGTCACAGGGCGGTAGAGGACCATTGGAGCAATGCGTGTGTGAAATGTGAAGCAGATCCGAGCAAGGAAACAGAAATTAATAACCATTTACCCAGCGTTAAGGTTTCGAAAGCACCAAGTCTGTGACCTTAGACCCTGGGCTTAGCGGGGGCGGGACGAAATGTGGATTTGTCACAGGGCAGTAGAGGACCATTGGAGCAATGCGTGTGTGAAATGTGAAGCAGATCCGAGCAAGGAAACAGAAATTATAAGCCATTTACCCAGCGTTAAGGTTTCGAAAGCACCAAGTCTGTGACCTTGACCTTGGGCTTAGCGGCGGCGGGACGAATGTGGATTTGTCACAGGGCGGTAGAGGACCATTGGAGCAATGCGTGTGTGAAATGTGAAGCAGATCCGAGCAAGGAAACAGAAATTATAAATAAGCCATTTACCCAGCGTTAAGGTTTCGAAAGCACCAAGACTGTGACCTTGACCCTGGGCTTAGCGGGGGCGGGACGAATGTGGATTTGTCACAGGGCGGTAGAGGACCATTGGAGCAATGCGTGTGTGAAATGTGAAGCAGATCCGAGCAAGGAAACAGAAATTATAAGCCATTTACTCAGCGTTAAGGTTTCAAAAGCACCAAGTCTGTGACCTTGACCCTGGGCTTAGCGGGGGCGGGACGAATGTGGATTTGTCACAGGGCGGTAGAGGACCATTGGAGCAATGCGTGTGTGAAATGTGAAGCAGATCCGAGCAAGGAAACAGAAATTATAAGCCATTTACCCAGCGTTAAGGTTTCGAAAGCACCAAGACTGTGACCTTGACCCTGGGCTTAGCGGGGGCGGGACGAATGTGGATTTGTCACAGGGCGGTAGAGGACCATTGGAGCAATGCGTGTGTGAAATGTGAAGCAGATCCGAGCAAGGAAACAGAAATTATAAGCCATTTACCCAGCGTTAAGGTTTCGGGACGTACGTACGTACGTACGTACGTACTACGTACGGACGCCGGTAACACTATATGCCCCCCTCACCATTCGGTGGCGGGGGCATAAATATCAAAGCGTCCCCGCGAAAGCAACAGAAGTTACCGTACACAACATTTACCACAACGTAAAGTTTATGAACATGCTAAGTTTGTGACCTTGACCTTGGGGTAAGGGTTGGGTGGTGGGTTGTGGATTTGCTACATCATGATAGCGTATCATCAGATGAATGCATATATGAAATATCAAGGCGTTCCATGAAAGGAAACAGATGTTATAAGACATTTACCCCAACGTTAAGTTTATGAATGTGCTAAGTTTGTGACCTTGACCTTGGGGTAAGGGGTGGGCGGTGGGTTATGTATTTGCTATAGCACGATAGGGTATCATCAGATAAATGCATGTATGAAATATCAAGGTGTTCTATGAAAGGAAACAGAAGTTATAAGACATTTACCCCAACGTTAAGTTTATGAATCTGCTAAATTTGTGACCTTGACCTTGGGGAAAGGGGTCGGTCATGGATTTGCTATAGCACGATAGAGTATCATCAGATGAATGCATGTATGAAATATCAAGGCGTTCCCTGTAAACAAACAGAAGTTACACAACATTTACCCCAATGTTAAGTTTATGAACATGCTAAGTTTGTGATCTTGACCTTGGGGTAAGGGTTGGGTGGTGGATTTGCTACAGCATGATAGAGGCTCATCTGAGGAATGCATGTATGAAATAACAAGGTGTTCCATGAAAGGAAACAGAAGTTATAAGACATTTACACGTTAAGTTCGTGGACGCCGACCACGACTTGACAGCGTTTCATGGAAGGAAACAGATGTTATAAGACATTTACCACAACGTTAAGTTTATGAATGTGCTAAGTTTGTGACCTTGACCTTGGGGTAAGGGATGGGCGGTAGGTCATGGATTTGCTATAGCACGATAGAGTATCATTAGATGAATGCATGTATGAAATATCAAGGCGTTCCATGAAAGGAAACAGAAGTTATAAGACATTTACCCCAACGTTAAGTTTATGAATCTGCTAAGTTTGTGACCTTGACCTTGGGGTAAGGGTTGGGTGGTGGGTCATGGATTTGCTACTGTATGATAGAGGGTCATCTGAGGAATGCATGTATGAAATAACAAGGTGTTCCATGAAAGGAAACAGAAGTTATAAGACATTTACACGTCGTTAAGTTCGTGGACGCCGACTCCGACTTGACGGCGTTTCATGGAAGGAAACAGATGTTATAAGACATTTACCACAACGTTAAGTTTATGAATGTGCTAAGTTTGTGACCTTGACCTTGGGGTAAGGGATGGGCGGTGGGTCATGGATTTGCTATAGCACGATAGAGTATCATTAGATGAATGCATGTATGAAATATCAAGGCGTTCCATGAAAGGAAACAGAAGTTATGACATTTACCCCAACGTTAAGTTTATGAATCTACTAAGTTTGTGACCTTGACCTTGGGGTAAGGGTTGGGTGGTGGGTCATGGATTTGCTACTGTATGATAGAGGGTCATCTGAGGAATGCATGTATGAAATAACAAGGTGTTCCATGAAAGGAAACAGAAGTTATAAGACATTTACACAACGTTAAGTTCATGGACGCCGACTCCGACGCCGCCGACGATGCCAGGGGTATGCCATAAGCTCTTCAGGCAAGCTAAAAACAATGCAGGGGTTTTGTCCACCCTGTAAAAATCCTGAAGGGGGTTATGTCCAGGTGGTCATTTTCACACGAAGGAGCCTATGTTCATGGGTTTTTTGTGCTGCATTCCTCAATTTGTTATTGCAACATTTATGGTTTTACAGGGCAGGAGTGAAAATGCACAAAAACAAAATATGTTTAATATGCAATTCTATCTGTGTGTTCACCCAAGGTCTGAAACATTCAAGGAATTTGGCAAACCTGGTCCGAATCTAGCTGCAACAGGTTGCATTATATCGCTACACCAAGCTATACAGTAAAAATGTGCTTAATAGTTTTTACATTAAAATATAGAAAAAAACCTGCAGGTATTCACGTTCGTACTTCGCTATATTGTTATTGAGAGACAACTCTACAATAGGAGTATTAAGACACAAAAATATTACCATAAACTTACCTAATAAAATGTGTAGTAGCAAATTTATTGGGTCACTCTCAAGGAAGTAGAAAGTAAACAAAGAATGCTTCAAACGCACGTTTGGAAATACTACTCCGTCGTAACTCTTATGTAATGCAGTGTAATGAAATGTAATAGAGTTATGTACTCAGAACTACTTCTGTTCCACGTTTTTCTGGCTGTTCCACGTTTTTCTGGCGACACACTTTTGGCTATGAAACACATTAAATCTAAAAAATATTTAAATGTAAGTACTTTTTCACCAATAACCATGATAACAAAAAAGTCGCCCTCCCCAATTTTTTTTACTTGATGAAATTCCATCAAAAATTGATTTTATAGCGGGAAAAAAAGATATTCCTATGAGAATTTAACATGGAGGAAAAAGAGATGGAGAACGTGGAGGAGGAGTCAAAAGAAAATGGAAATTGACTCCGAAATCTGGCTAGATAGCTTGGAAATGATGTAAATAAGAAAATAAAACTTAGATTTTGAAAATCGGTCCACAAATAACAAAATATATTTTAAAAATCTATTTTCCGCCCCACTGTTAAATTCCAATACATGTATACATGTAGTAGCGTAACCATTTGTCGGGATCACTAATCATGGAAATTTTCACGGTCAGTTTCCCGGATATTTTTTGCAGAAGACACCCATCTGTCAAATGAAAAAAAATGTTCCACATCGCCCTTGGGCATGTAAGTTTTTAATCAAAACGGTTAAAATATCTTCAAAATGTTATCAATATGGTGGTCACATGAGAGTGTATGATCTATTTGTACTCCAAGTAATTTTTCGTTTGACGATTATTCAATTTTATTGTCATGTACAAGAATATCAGGGAGTTAAATTTTATGAGAATTAAGTTTTTGCTTACATGTAGTTGAGATGATCATAGATTTTGTTTTTCCTACACTAATTGATATTGCATTTTCCTTGCACCATGAACATGAAGCTACATTCTCAAGATCATGATTTAGATGGGATGCTAATGTTTCTGCAGATTTGCTGCTAGTACTTATAGTAGTGTCATCGGCAAACTGTAGATTTAATGTAGATTTCCCTAGCGCTATCCCGAGCTCTGCTCGGTCTACGAACGAGCTATGCTCGTTCGATAATATATTCAAGAATTGCAAAATAGTTACGGCCACCCTAACCCGAAATGTGTCAAATATTAAGCATTTTAGATGAAGGAAATAGAAGTTATAACAATATTTCTCTGATGTTAAGTTTTGTAAAGAGACTAAGTATTTGACCTTGACCTTGGAATCAGTGGGGGTTGGACGGTGGTGGATTTGGCACAGCATGGTAGTAGAGCCTTACAGGAATGCATGTGTGAAATATTATGCATTTTAGATGAAGGAAATAGAAGTTATAACAATATTTCTCTGATGTTAAGTTTTGTAAAGTGACTAAGTATTTGACCTTGACCATGGGATCAGCGGGGGTTGGATAGTCGTGGATTTGGCACAGCATGGTAGTAGAGCCTTACAGGAATGCATGTGTGAAATATTAAGCATTTTAAATGAAGGAAATAGAAGTTATAACAATATTTCTCTGATGTTATGTTTTGTATCTTAAAGAGACTAAGTATTTGACCTTGACCTTGGGATCAGTGGGGGTTGGACGGTCGTGGATTTGGCACAGCATGGTAGTAGAGCCTTACAGGAATGCATGTGTGAAATATTAAGCATTTTAGATGAAGGAAATAGAAGTTCTAACAATATTTCTCTGATGTTAAGTTTACGGACAGACGCACGACGGCACACAGAGGAAGACCGGACGCAACAGACAACCTGACACCAGTATACCCCCCCACAACTCGTTGCGGGGGGTATAAAAAACTAGATTGGTCAGTAAGCGAGGCTTACGGAATACCCCCCGCGTGGGCCCAGGTACCCCTAAATATGTAAAGTTTTCCAAGTGTGTGGGCTTGGGACCTTGACTCTGGGCTTAGCGGGGGCGGCACGAACGTGAATGTGAAGCAGATCCGAGCAAGGAAATAGAAGTTATAACCGATTTCTCTGATGTTAAGTTTTGTAAAGAGACTAAGTATGTGATCTTGACCTTGGCATCAATGCATGCATGAAATATTAAGAATTTTAAATGAAGTTATAACATATTTCTCTGATGTTAAGTTTTGTAAAGAGACCATGTATTTGACCTTGACCTTGAGATCAGCGGGAGTTGGACGGTCGTGGATTTGGCACAGCATGGTAGTAGAGCCTTACAGGAATGCATGTGTGAAATATTAAGCATTTTAGATGAAGGAAATAGAAGTTATAACAATATTTCTCTGATGTTAAGTTTTGTAAAGAGACTAAGTATTTGACCTTCACCATGGGATCAGCGGGGGTTGGATAGTCGTGGATTTGGCACAGCATGGTAGTAGAGCCTTACAGGAATGCATGTGTGAAATATTAAGCACTTTAGATGAAAGAAATAGAAGTTATAACAATATTTCTCTGATGTTAAGTTTTGTAAAGAGACTAAGTATTTGACCTTGACCATGGGATCAGCGGGGGATGGACAGTCGTGGATTTGGCACAGCATGGTAGTAGAGCCTTACAGGAATGCATGTGTGAAATATTAAGCATTTTAGATGAAGGAAATAGAAGTCATAACAATATTTCTCTGATGTTAAGTTTTGTAAAGAGACTAAGCATTTGACCTTGACCTTGGGATCAGCGGGGGTTGGACGGTCGTGGATTTGGCACAGCATGGTAGTAGAGCCTTACAGGAATGTATGTGTGAAATATTAAGCATTTTAGATGAAGGAAATAGAAGTTATAACAATATTTCTCTGATGTTAAATTTATGGACGCACGGACGGACGCACGGACGGACTTTCTTACATTAGGGTACATATGTGGCTTATCACATGTTAAATATTAGCCACATAAAACGATTTTTAGCCACATAAAACGATTTTTTAGGTGGCTAATTGTAACCAACCCTATCCTTTAACAAGTCCATAACCCTGTGGGGCTAGCCACATAAGTACCCTAATGTGTGCCCGGACAACCTAACTCCAGAATACACCCCCCACAACTCGTTGCGGAGGGTATAATGATGGCTGAGCTAAGAGAGGCCAAACGTTTGCTTGAATGATAGCCGGAACGGCAGCCGGAACAGCCAGAACGGCGGGATATCCACTCGTGGAGCACCAGCGTGTGGGTTGTGGGTGGGATTGTGGTAGTCGGAGTTGGTGTTCTATGGGTCTACCATGTGCAATTGCAGGTCAAAAAGTGAAATTGAATGGGTTTAACGTCCCAGCAACAGCTAGGGTCATATAGAGACGGGACCACAGTTTAAAGTCTCATCCGACAGAACAGTGGGATGGAAATACTAGGAGTATTTTTGATGCCTAAGGCAAGGTTCGAACCTACAACCTCCGGATTGGAAGTCAGGTGTTCTAACCTCTAGGCCAACACAATCCATCCCGCAAGCGCAGGTTAAACAACTGCCGTCGTTGTCAGTATGGTTCCCGCTGCCGGCGCAAAGTCGAGTGTTCATTTAAAGGTCACATGACAAACTATCACTTATTTTCTTCAAACCGCACTAAAAACAACAACGGCGACCCTAATAACCGATTCCCGGTTCGTTTCTATTTTTCGTGATTTTGAGATTTCTCATATGGCACCTTATCTGACACCTACATGTATACAGAGCCATGCAATGAATTGGTCATCGCTTATCTCTCCTGTTACTGCGACCTACTGGCGCGAGGTGTAAAAATAACCGCTATGACGTAGCAGTAGAACAGCTTACCTGATTGGTGGATGAAGGTTTCTTATATAATATGTATTTGTTGCATAATTTCTTTGTTTTTGTCGTTTAATATATACGTTAATCGTTATTTTTTCCTTCGCCTAGTTATACTTGGATTATTTATATGTTGGTTGCAATCGTCGACGACGACTATCTGTGCAGAAGTCGGTTGTAATTCAATGTCAGACAGCAGAGCCAGAATCAGAAAAAATGTGAAATTAAATGTTATATTTCTATTTATTTTTACAAAATGCTAATCTCCGACATTTCGTAAATTGATTCTGCAATGCTTTGCAGAATGTTACTTCAGCATACTTGTGCTTTGACAATTTCGAGTTGAAATAATCAGTGACACGCGTGTGTAGCTATGTTCAAACGGATGCCGCCGGAGGTCATTAATAGCAAACAACTTATCCGATGATTTGACCGCAGGCAAATAGGGAAGTGGATCTTGGGGCAGGTGTATTCTGAATTCAATGAAGCCACACCTATTCTATGCTGATTGGTTGAATCCATTTTGTTTATCTGTCCTAGTCAGTGACAGACATGTGAAGCTACGTTCAAACGGATGTCAACAATAATGCGGCAGGTGTATATTGAATCGGCGAGGCCACACCTATGCCAAGCTGATTGGTTGAGTCCAATTTGACAGACATGGTAGAATAGATACACTGTGCATATCAGGGTGTTTTCTACAGTTCCGAAAATCCAATTTTGATGTGTTTGTTTTTATACATGGATGAATGTTATATTGCAGGACTAAAATTGTGTAACTTGAATGTCCACTCGCTTATTTTTCTGTAAATACTGTTTTCGAATACTAAAATATAACTAAATCACATATTTTGTTCGTTGACAGATAAAAAGAATTAAAAGTATATATTCAATTTTCACATATACAGTAAATTCTTTACTATTTCTAATCTATTTTCCTACTGACTTGTTTCAAATAAATAGAAAATGTTTGGACTTGATGTTAAAAACTAAAGATGTTTTCCAGAAGAAAATTGTTGTTTTGTCAAATGTCGAAGCTTGGTCCTATATGTGGCTGTAACTGGAGAAATGGGGTTTGTGTGATTTGTGACTAGTGTAGGTGATAATCAAATATAACACTCCTGTAGTCTAAATACGATCTAGATTGCATGTTAGTGTGTTTTATTGAAGGAATGCCGAAAAGTGCAGATCCTGTTCAGACTGTGCGAATGTACAGGCTAAACTGGATCTACACTGGTCGCAAACGCCCTATAAGCCCCATGTTGTGTTTGGCTTATTGCACCTTCTCAGTCACAGTGTACAGTGGATGTTGACACAATCTTCAAACAACACTCCACCCCCGTGGCAATTAGAGCAACCAATTTCCCCACTGCAGTCACCCCGGGCTTTCTTTAATTGACCCCATGTACAGCATTGTTTCATTGTAAGTGGACAATGGCCTACAAGAATGACGTTATGACTGTTTGACCAGCATAGCACCAGATCCATCTATGCACCTGACAGCTCTGATAAGTGTCTACTCTGTTGCCCGTCTGATTTATCATTATATATCAGTACTATCAGGGAAAACATAGATTGTAACTTGACGATGTAAATATAAATAAATGTGTTTACAAAATGGTATCCTACAGCTGTTGAAAATTGCACAGTATGTCCATTTTGTCACCCATTGTCGCATTTCAGTTTGTAGTTTGTAACTAGGTCATTCTTATATTTTGACAGTACAGTAGTCCCATATATTTATATCAGCGGTCTAATAAACTGGAGTTCTAAGTAGTCTGTTGAACTATTACGTGTAATAATCGTATTATGCATACATTTCGGAAGTTCTACTGATACGTCATATACCCACGTGACCGCAAAGGGAAATAACTGTGGTAAGCAAAATAAGGAAAGTTAGTCATGCAGTGACGGCTGGAAAAACTGGTTGTCCGGAATATGAAATCCGTAAAAGAAAAGCACATACTGGTCGGATTACTGTAAAATTTGTTTTATTTGATATATAAATGATGAATACATAAGCGTATCGCGAAAACAGAAGCTTGTTATATCTCCTTTAAACATTGCACGTGACCCTTTTTATATGCTGTGACAACTGACAAAACAATGGCTTCTGCTGACGGAAAGATGATCGCGAATGCGGCTTATCATGCCGCGGTGGTCTCAAGACTTGCCATAGGCTTTTCACGTCTGATGAAGATGATGTTCAAAGGTGATACGCCAAAGCTGGACTTCACCGGCTACGACATTGGTATGGTTGCCCTCGACATAGGTCTTGCCATGGCGACGAAAGACCTCCTAGTTAAACAAGGAATCCTACTGGCAGATACCGTCAAGTAATTATCTGAAAAGCCAAATATGGCCACGATCGCATGATGATAGGCGGGGCCATCATGAACACCATAGCCTTCAGTGGCAGCAACTACCTGTTCTCTTGCCTGAAAAACTTGGATTCCAATGAAGAATGCAAGTGCCACGACGCGGCTGTGGAACAGCTCAACACCGCACATGCTATAGGGTCATCTGAGGAATGCATGTATGAAATATCAAGGCGTTCCATGAAACGAAACAGATGTTATAAGAAATTTACCCCAACGTTAAGTTTATGAATGTGCTAAGTTTGTGACCTTGACCTTGGGGAAAGGGGTGGGTCATGGATTTGCTATAGGACGATAGAGTATCATCAGATGAATGCATGTATGAAATATGAAGGCGTTCCCTGTAAATAAACAGAAGCTACACAACATTTACCCGAACGTTAAGTTTATGAACATGCTAAGTTTGTGACCTTGACCTTGGGGTAAGGGTTGGGTGGTGGGTCGTGGATTTGCTACAGCATGATATAGGGTCATCTGAGGAATGCATGTATGAAATTATCAGAAATATCAAGTCGTTCCATGAAAAGAAACAGATGTTATAAGACATTTACCCCAACGTTAAGTTTATGAATGTGCTAAGTTTGTGACATTGACCTTGGGGTAAGGGTTGGATGGTGCGTCATGGATTTGCTACAGCATGATAGAGGGTTATCTGATGAATGCATGTATGAAATAACAAGGTGTTCCATGAAAGGAAACAGAAGTTATAAGACATTTACCCCAACGTTAAGTTTGTGGATGCCGACGCCGCCAGGGGTATGCCATAAGCTCTTCTGCACTGCGTGCAGGCGTGCTAAAAATGGTGAACAACATACTGGATCAGCATAGCAAAATTGGTATTAAACTTGAAGCAGAACTATCCAGTGATATCATGACAGGTTAGTTATTAGTTGAACAGTTAATTTAGTAAATAAGTCAGCTATTCCATCAACAGAGTCTGATGATTTTACACATTTTGACTATACATGTATTCAGAATGTCTTTTTACAAAACTATCGGAATGTGATAAAATTGTGCCACAGTGTAGCAATTAATCGGCTTGTTTGTTCTGAAATCCACATATTTTATTATGACGTACGCAAGGTTAAATTTGACGCGAATTGCGCATTAGCCGATGCGCAGAATTAGCCGAAATGACAGTAGGTGACCCATTTTTCGTCCGTACCCATTTTCCTGGACACCCTCGTAGACGCTTAATTCTGCATTTTCACACAAGATTTCTGTTCCTGGTCATTAAGGTGGTCATTTCCAGTTGTTGGGTGCAAAGATTTCCAAGAGAAATGAATAAAACTTTTAACTGTTTTCGTACTTGCCAACTTCTGTTGACACCTGCATGACGTGGGGAAAACCCCATGTCGGTGTGCACGCGCGTGGGACATACATGTATATGTACATGTATGAGGCGCTTACGGAGGGGGAACTTGTTAAATCGTCTGCAAACGAAATAGTACTGTCATAGTACTAAAAATATGTGGATTTTGGAATAAACAAGCTGATTAATTGCTACAATTTGGTACAATTTTATCACATTCCGATAGTTTGGTAAACAGTTATTGAGAATATAGTCAAAATGTGTAAAATCATCAGACCCTGCTGATGGAATAGCCGACTTATTTACTAAATTAACTGTTCAACTAATAACTAACCTGTCATGATATCACTGGATAGTTCTGCTTCAAGTTTAATACCAATTCAGCTAAGCTGATCCAATATTCTGTTCGCCATTTTGTTTACACTACCAGATGCGCAGCATCAGCAGAAAAAAATGTGATGTTGCAAACGATGTCAAACAACATACAATTTACATCACTTGCTGACGTCAGAACGTTATGACATTTTAACCGCACTGACTGCGTTGAATATTCAGGATTTTTTTTACTGAATATGGGGATGTTAAAGACATTTAAATTTGTTCAGAAAGCCTTAGGTGCACAGAATTAGCCGACACCATTGTACCAGTAGCGAAAGCCAAAACCTCAACCTGTACTGTAGAAACCTCTAGCCGTGAAATAGACTAACATGCCATGTCTCTATATCATGTTTAACTTCTATTTTTCATTATCTGACTTTTATCATTTATTATTTACTTTGCTAACGGTAGTAAAGGGGCGACACGAAATACCCAAATATACCCAAATATTGCCCAAATATAGTATATAACAGCATCAAATGTGGTTGTTTTATGAAAATAACATAAAATAATACATGCTACTCGTATTTATTATATGATATAGTCATATATATCCATTAGAATATGCTATTTGTGCAAAAAACAACACCCGATATGGCCAATGTGAAACTGTGCCAACGGAGATTACTCAGATTACTGTTCTTTGAAGCAAGTGAAATCGGGGCCATGTCAACTCGGCCCAGGTATAAAACGTTTTATACACCCATGAAACGGGACGTATTATGGTATGGAGTTGTCCGTCTGTCTGTCCGTTAACTTTTTAGGACCACTAACTTTGTGTAATTAACTCCTCCCAGTTTTTTCATACATACATGTATGCATCCTAAACATATCGAAGATGTGCACCTCCCCTTCTCATACCGAAAAATGTAACGTTTTTAACATAGTCATTATCCACCCTGTTTTTGCATATACCGGTATATTGGAGTCCCAAATTTGTGTAATCAACTCCTCCCACAGTTTTCAACCATTCATTCTGAAACGTTACATATGCATTCTAAACATATTCGACGGGCGTATATTGTGACATCAGGCACTGTTGTTATTACTTATTATTATTCAGTCTCACCGACTAGTGTACGAGAGTATACCGAAAAATTAGAATAAATATGGCGTTTGATCAGGGTCACTGCAATATTTACCCAAATATTGACCGCTTTTGCATGACGCAACTTCCGGTTTGTAACGACCTGCGTAGCAACAGTCCGCCATGACAGTAGGTGACCACAAAAGCACCGCCATATTAAAAAGTGTTATCTCCAGTGATATTTGTCCAATATTTTCGAACATATAATAGTTAAATCAGTGTTGTGCATATAAACGTTATTGCCGTCCGTTGTATAAATGACTTACCAGTATATATATGGCCGTTCGGTATATAATAATAATGTAGTAACAGGGCGGATTAAGCGTCCCGTTTATATATTGTCAATGAGTCTATGTACTTTACATGTAACGTAATTTCTCATTTCAGATTCACACGATTCTTCAATCCAAGGATCAAGACCAAGCTCATGGAAGATTGGATGTTTAATATATTTACCTGTATTTATATTCAGATAATATCTCCATGATAAATAATGTATGATAATGTTTTAAGTTACTATGATAAGTATAAGTGTGATCAAGTATTTATCCACGCACGTGAATTTAGTGGCAAGATATGATAATTGCTGTACGAAGGTCAACATTAATTACAACCGTAAATGAGTTGTATATATTTGACCTTGCTTTCTTTGTCAGACGTGTGCTTTTATTGAAATTCTCCCCCCCACCACGCACCACACACACCGACTCCCACATCACATAACGTATCACCGAAAACTTATCATGTATGGATGAATCAGAGAAACATACATTACTGTATTTTATGTTTCTGGATGAATTATATAAAAACAAAATATTTTAATAATAATGAATGAATTATAACGTATGTTTATCGGAATGAAATGACATGCAAGGATTACACTGATCAAACAGTCTTCACTAACTACGCCTGTACATAACTAGTTACCGAAATTGTTCCCAACAAAGACTCGTCAATTCAAAGGAGTATATCGCACTTTGATGGGCTATGAATCTTATATTTCATTTTAAACTGAGCATAATTATTGTATGTATGGTCCAAGTGACCAAGCGGGTAATAGAGTATAGACACTTATCATAGCTATATATCAGATGCGTACAGGCCCGTACGCAGAGGGGTGCGATGGGTGAGTACGCACCCCCCTTAACCATTTTACTCTTAACCCGCAGGCCTGTATAGTGGTATTAGCAAACAGTGTAGATCCAGATGAGCCAGCTCGTAACGAGCCGTCTCATCAGGATCTGCACTTTTTGCAATTCATTTTCATAATTTTGAGAACAAAAACACCCCATGTTCATAAATGGACTGATCTGAAAATCACTTTTTTGATGATTTAGATTTAGAAAATTAACAAATCAAAATCCATTCCAGTTACTTAGGGGTGAAATGGTTAATCTGCCGAGGTTTGTCCGTGAATGTGCAAAAAAACAATGTCGTGCCGTCGATAACGAACCCCCCTAAAATAATTCCTGCGTACGGGTCTGGCGTAGATGGACCTGGTGCTATATGCTGGTCAAAATGCCATAAGGTAATTCTTTTGGGTCATTATGAGGGGCCAGCCGCGGGGAAATTAGTCGCTCTAATTGCCACGGGGGTGGTGTGCACTGGAGGGCCAGTGACGGAACATCACCCCGGGCAATTGTTTTAAGCTGGTGTCAACATCCGCCGTACTTATCAGAGCGATTAATAGGCCCCGGGCACTGCGACCGAGAAGGTCTGTTATATACGCCAAACACAACACGTGGCTTATAGGGCTTTTGTGACCAGTGTAGATCCAGATCAGAACCAGTGTAGATCCAGATCAGACCGCACAGTCTGATCAGGATCTGCCATTCCATCACTGAAATACACTAACAAACAGTCTATACCGTTTTTAGACTACAGGAGTGTGCTATTTGATCAAAACCTACACTGGTCACACAAGCCCCATTTCTCCAGTCACAGCCACATATCGGACCAAGCTATTTATTTTTGACATCATGTCCAATAATTTTCTGTTTATTTGAAACAAGTAAGTAGATCAAAACAGTGGATTCAACCAATTAGCATAGAATATGTGTGGCTTCGTTGATTTTAGAGTACACCTGCCGCATTATTAATGACATCCGGCGGCATCCGTTTGAGCGTAGCTACACACGCGTGTAAATGATTATGGCGGGTCAAACAAATAATTCATCTCGAAATTGTCAACACCAGTATGCTTAACACATATCTGCAAAGCATTGCATAATCAATGTACGAAAAGTAAAAGATATTATGTCGGTATTTTGTAAAAAAATTTTACTAATTTAACACTTAATTCCTCATTTTCCTGATTCTGTCAAAGGTTTTCTTGATTGAGGCACCGGACAAAATGAGTCGTGTGTTTTTATCGACCGGCAATTATCTCACGCTTACCGGCGGCGGCCATTATTACTATTGAAAATTAACTTATATTTCTATTGTGTTAATTCTTAATCACTGGATTGTTACTTTTGGATTTGCTAACAGGTAGGTCCGGGCTGGGGTGGGCGTGTGCCGTTGTGGAGTGTGAATTTTTCGGTTGGAATTGAGTTAACATTAGACTAGTTGCTAGGACATTTTATGGTTATTATTTTTCATATCTCTGAACTGCGAGAAGCAGAGGTCTCTTTCCTGCATGTTGTGGCTGTTGCAGCCTCAAACTACGCATGCTTCCGGCTTGATTTACGTGTTATTGTTTGCACCTGTTGTATCATGTTTGTGTATAACGCAGTCGATTTAGAACGACCGGAAATGAAAAAACTTTCGGATAACTTCGGTTTCGATTAAAGAACCCGGATGATAAAGCGATGAATTGTCAAAATTAATGTTTAGATATATCCAAGTATTGTGTTTAGCAGCGTTTGATGTGTGTTATAATAATCAAATTTGCATGAAATAATACGCGACTGAATGTAAATGTACCACATGTCACACATCGCAGTGACTGCGTACGTACTCCCGAGATCGATCCAGACATACATGTATATGTTAAATTACCACATGTCCCGTGACACACAGTGACCTGCGTACACCAGAATTTCCGATTTACGTGTATATTAGACTAACATGCCAGGTCTCTATATCATGTTTAACTTCTATTTTTCATTATCTGACTTTTTTCATTTATTATTTTCTTCGCTATAGAGTAACGGTAGTGAAAGCCATAGTGCTATGTCTACGTGTATATGTGCCATATCGATTGTCTAGTGCTATGTGCTAGCCGCGAAAGTTTAGGGTAGCGAAACCTCCGT
This sequence comes from Conchocele bisecta, assembly GCA_029237695.1. Classification (NCBI taxonomy): domain Eukaryota; kingdom Metazoa; phylum Mollusca; class Bivalvia; order Lucinida; family Thyasiridae; genus Conchocele; species Conchocele bisecta. The sequence goes on along the minus strand of CM055265.1, from coordinate 9,691,241 downwards.
CATCCTTTTGGGATGGGGCAGTTTAGCCTGGTCAAATACTCACTTACCATACAAATTGCTGCTAAATCGAAATTATAAACACCTGGAAAGATATGTCTTAGAAATAAGGAGCTTGAAAGAAGTTGAAAACCCTGTCAAAAAAATAAAAAGATTGAAACTACCTGAAGACGCTTGTCTTACTTCAGAAATCTGCTAATCGACACAGATCGGCAAGTAGCTGCTATGACTAAAGTGCGCATTGGAGATTTATTTGGCGCATTGGGCGCATTGGAGATTTCGGGGCGCATTGGAGTTTTATATGCTATATATCTTCTTAATGAAAACATTAAATTCATTTTTTTTCTTATATATAATATACTGTTACATATCTATAATATATATTTAAGTCAAGGTGAATATGCATGTGTAAAGTTGACTTTTTATCAATGTTAGAAAAATACCTAACGAAAATATAATATGGCCTCTGGGCATTGGAGATTTCGAGGCGCATTGGAGATTTATATGTTATATATCATCTAAATAAAAGCATAACATACGTTTTTTCTTGTTGTATATAATATACTGTGCATGTAATAAACCCCAAATACCTTCAATCAATCAAATCCTGTGTGAGTTTTAGTGCAATGTTAAGTGGGACCTCTAAACCGGACATCAATACATCACGTTTTTAATTTGGTATGTTTCACTGTCATTTGTCTCCGATGATAATATGTCTGTTCACAAGTGTAACCCATGGTTGTCTGGTGTAGGCAAGTTCCTTTGTACTTATTCCGGGACTACATATTACGTGAACTGGGTCGCATTAAAAACGGCAGTTGTGCAGACTCAGACTTCATATGCTTGACGACACTGCTTCAGATCTCAGCCGTTAACGTTTATTTCAATGGCAAGAGAAGTTCAAATTGATAATACGTAATGTGTGTATAGATATGTACTATGTATGTGCATATTTTTTTGCTGTACCGAGACAATTCAGATGTCACATACTATAATAAATACAACAACACAGATTGATTATTATTGTACTGAGTGAGGTATGAAACAACACAGAAACACGGGGTTTTGTCCATGCTGTCATTTTCACACGAATGGGGTTATATATGTCCAAGGGTGTTTTGTCCGGATACCGCGACACGTGTCAAAGGAGATAACAGGTTAATTGGAACCATAAAACATTACGGATTAAATCACCCGGTTCACGCGTCAGTATATGAAATACACGTATTGTTAAGATCCATGTGATAACCCGCCCTGTTGTTTGATTAATATTATAAGTAGTACCGACTGTATAGATCCTGATCAAATATATGTGTTACAATATCATAGTAGATACAGAACATTCAGGGTAGGCATTATATATGTGTTACAATATCATCGTAGATTCTGATCAGACCGGGTAGCCAGTATATGGATTAAAATGTCAGAGTAGAACCTGATCAGACCAGTATATGGATTAAAATATCAGAGTAGAACTTGATCAGACCGGGTAGCCAGTATATGGATTCGAATATCAGAGTAGAACCTGACAAGACCGAGTAGCCAGTATATATTTTACAATATCAATGTGGATCCTGAGCATACGGTGTATATGTAGCCAATATATGTGTAAAGCACTCCGGATTAAATAACGCGTCAATATATGAAATACACATATTGTTAAGATCCATGGGATAACCTGATCAGACCGTGGAGCAAATATATGTGTTACAATATCAGAGTAGATCATGATCTGACCTGGTAGCCAGTATATGGATTAAAATGTCACAGTGAAACCTGATCAGACCGGGTAGTCAGTTCTGGATTACAATATCAGAGTAGATCCTGATATGACCGGATAGCCAGTATATGGATTAAAAAGTCACAGTAGAACCTGATCAGGGTAGCGAGTCCGGGTAGCATAATATCAGAGTAGATCATGAACGGAACAGAACAGATATCCTTTCTGATACCATCAGGTAGTCGTACGTCCCATCGTCGTTACTTCGGCAGCGCACGCAAATATACCCAACGTCAATAGTTCGCCCCGAAATCTCCAATGCGCCAAGGCCATATTATATTTTCGGTAGGTATTTTTTCTAAAATTAGATACAAAATCAACTTTACACATGCTCATTCACCTTGACTTAAATGTATGTTATATATATATGTAACAGTATATTATATACAAGAAGAAAAAAAAATATGCTTTTATTAAGAAGATATATAACATATAAATCTCCAATGCGCCCCGAAATCTCGAGCCAGAATATATTTTCGGTAAGCATATTTTCTAATATTGATACAAAATCAACTTTACACATGCGCATTCGCCTTGACTTAAATATATATTATAGATATGTAACAGTATATTATATACAAGAAGAAGACAAATGAATGTTATGCTATTATTTAGAAGATATATAACATATAAAACTCCAATGCGCCGTGAAATCTCCAATGCGCCCAATGCGCCAAAAATCTCCAATGCGCACTTTAGTCATACCGGCTGCTCGGTGTAGATGGCGGGGCCCGCGCATATCGCGGTGGCATGTGCTGTTGTTGAGACAATACTTGGGGTGATGTGGGTATGAGCCTAAACATGGGACCCGCTTCACTAAACATCTTACGATAAAAATGTTCGTACGAAGATTTTATTAATTTAATTTTCACATTAACGTGGTTAACTAACGTTACCAGTTTGCATCTACATGCACGCATCACCACGTTTTGAGATGGATACGTTTTGACCATCACCATATCATAGATACTAACAAATAATATAAAAGCAATGTAAACCAGGGACCATACTATCTATCTATCTATTTATTTCTGCCACACGCCCTCGCGGGCATCATCGGGCAACTGCGCGTCGGTGTCAAATTAGTAAAAGTATAGCCAACAGTAGAATAGCATGGAAAATAAAGTAAAAGTAATGTTAAAAGTGTGAAGGAGGATAACAATTAAGTGGTTAAAAACAGCCATATGCACTTACGGTTTTTGGTGCGTGATGTGGCTGACAGAAAGCTTGAACGAATCAAGATCTTTCTGCAGTACGACATCCGCTGGTAGAGAATTCCATTGCACTATAGTGAGAGGAAAAAATGAATATTTGTAGTAATCTACACGAGTATGGACCTGTTTAAATGTCATAGAGTGACAGAAGCGGGAAACTCTGTGGTTCGGTTCGAAATAGTCAGGGACGGGAATAGCCACTAAGCCATGAACTATTTTGTAGAAAAAGGTAAGACGCGCATCTGCCCTACGCTGCTCGAGCTACCTCCATCCCAGCTTTTCCAACATACCTGTGACACTCGAGTAGGTTGAGTAATCACTCATGGTCCAACGAGCGGCACGTCGCTGGACTTTTTCCAGTTTTTCAGTATTTTAAATTGTGTGGGGGTCCCAGACACAGCCAGCATATTCAAGTTGGGGGCGGACAAGTGTTTTGTAGGCGCACTCTCTTAATTTGGGCGATTTCGTCTTAATATTACGCTTGATGAAGCCGAGTGTACGATTAGCCTTACCTGCAACAGTATGTATGTGTTTATTCCAGGATAGGTTATTGGATATGTCGACGCCGAGGTAGCGGGCACTGTCAGCAATCTCAAGCGTCTGGCCATGTAACTGGTAGCTCGTGGGTTTTGGCTTTTTAGACCGGGAAATCTGAATCACCTGACATTTAGAGGGATTAAATTCCATGTCCCACGCAGCTTCCCAGTCTTGTAGAATGTTGAGATCAGTCTGCAAGGTGTTTTGGTCTGTCTGCTGGTCATCAATTGTGAGATAAATTGCTGTATCATCAGCAAACAGCCTTACCTGGGAGGTGATACTTTCCGGTAAGTCGTTTATATAAACGAGGAATAGTATCGGACCTAGGACTGACCCTTGTGGAACGCCAGAGGTGACAGTGATAGTGTCTGAGGACTCACCTTCAAGTAGGACCGACTGCATGTGTCCTATCACTGAGGAAGGCTCGAATCCAGTCCAGTGTCATGCATTGAACACCGTAGGTACTTAGCTTATGGAGTAGCTTCTCGTGGGTGACTTTGTCGAAAGCCTTGCTAAAGTCAAGTAGTATGAGGTCTGTTTGCCTACCTTGACTGCACGTTCGTGCCAGGTCCTCGATGAGCATGGTCAGCTGTGTCTCGCATGAGCGCTTCTCCCTAAACCCGTGCTTTAAGTCATACATAATAGTGTGTGAGTCTAGGTGGCGGGCTAGGTTGGAGGCTACTATGTGTTCAAGTACCTTGCAAATAATACATGTCAGTGATATAGGACGGTAATTCGCTGCGATTGACCGGTCTCCCTTCTTGTATTTAATGGAGCCACATTGGCAGAAACCCAGTCCTTTGGTACTTCGCCTGTTTGTAGGGATTGCTGAAAGATTACGTTTAGAATAGGTGCTATTTGTTCCCTTAACTATTTCAGTACCAATGGCTTTATCAGGTCTGGGCCCGCTGCTTTAGTCGGATTAAAGCCGTGGAGTAGCTTCATTATACCTGATGTGGAGATGTCGATATCGGGCATATGAGGGTAGCGCTAGGGTTGGGTTCCTCCACTCGTGCCTGGGTCAATATGTGATCTTGGAGAGAATACGGACTGAAACTGTTTGTTCAGTATATTGGCTTTCTCTTTTGTGTCTGTGTGGAGCTTACCTTCTGACAGTAGGGGAGATATGCCCTCACAGTCTTGCCTGGCGCCCTTCAGGAACGAGAAAAGTTTTTTACTGTTGACCTTTGTGTCGCCTTCATTTTCGTCGTTGACACCTAGTAAGTCTGCAATGTAGGTTTCGTATGCTAATTTTACATTTTGTCTTATTAGGTGTCGCCATTCGAGGTGCTGTTGTCTTTTCTCTGGGAAGTGAGACTTCTTGAATTGATCATAAAGTTTATTACGTTTTCGGATGGCTCGTCTGATGTCCTGTGTGATCCAGGGGAGGGATTTGTTACCTCGTATAAGCTTGGATGGAACGCACTCATCTTGGAGTTTCTGGAGATTAGACGTAAACTCATCTCAGAGGTCTTGGACAGACTTACCATTGCTCTGTGACAAGAAAGTGTCCTTGTAGGTAGACATACCAGATCTAAAAGCATCGCAGTTGGCTTTTCTATATAAATGAACATGGCGTGGTTTAGTTTTAAGTAATTTAGGTTTCAGGTTGGCTTCGACACATAGAACATCGTGATCACTGATGCCGGGAATTACAGAAACCTTACCAATCAGTGTGTTGTTGGTGGTAAGGAAGAGATCAAGTGTATTGTTGTACCTTGTTGGTTCACTTACCAGTTGTGTTAAGCTGAAGTCGTCCATGATATCAACGAAACTTTCATATATACCATTATGTTGGCAGGCATGTGATATTGTGGGTGTATCTGTGCTCCAGTTGAATTTGGGCAAATTCATGTCACCAGTCACATGGACTGTACCAGGATGTTTACGTACCAGTTCCAGTGATTTCCGGAGTTCAGTGAGGCTTGTTTCGTCATTTTCATGAGGACGGTAGTAGGCAGCAAAATAATGAGACTGAGTACCTGTTACTTCCAACTTTACCCATGTTATTTCACAGTTTGTGGTAAATTGGGGCTCATGACTACATATTATGCCGTTTCTTACCATTATAAACACACCTCCACCTTTTTTACCTTTCCTGTCTAGTCTGGAAAGGGAAAATCCGCATGGAAGGAACTCAGCAGTACCAATGTCTGGGGTGAGCCATGATTCTGTACCCACAAGAATATCTGGCTGTTCTGTGTCCACTAGTGCATGAAAGTCACCTATTTTGTTCATCACAGAACGAAAGTTTACGTTTAGTATCTTCAATTTCCGTGGGGTGTTTTTGTTACACTTATTGTTACTCGACTTTTTGGGGGTAGATGTGAGTGGGCAGTCCGACTCAGACTCGGAATCAGTGAGGTCACAGTACATGTTTGGATCAGCAAGGGATGAGAGTGAGCATCGTCAAAGTATGCCGAGCTGAAGTTTGGCAGTCCGCAATTCAAGCAAGGCCACGAGTACGAGTCATGAACAACATGTAACTGATATGTATCCTTGGACATCCCTGAGCATACACGGTGAAACCAGGTGTCGCACGAGTCACACTGTATGGCATCAGTATTATTTCTTACAGCTTTGCCACAGTGTCCACAGGGGAATTTGGGTAACCGACCAGGGCCTGGGTTTATTTCAACATCATGGGACAGGGTAACAAGCAAAAGGCTCAGGTATACGTAGTTTGACCGAGTCCTACTGTGGTGCGAATCAGTGCCCCACTGTGCAAGCTTTTTCAACGCTTCATGATGTTTTGATTGAACAGGGATCTTGGCGGCCTTGCACAGTAACAACGAGTCCCGATTTGTACTTTCATTTTGTTGATTTAGGACGGGCGTTTGTGGCTTGAATATAGAGACAGCACAGTTTAAGATTACCAAACCAAACAATATACCTGTCAACATCTTTCTGGCTAGGAGATAACACGGGAGATAAGTGCAAACAATGGTTGCAGACAGTATTACAAAGTAAACAAGTCTTCCTCTCACATTGACAAAAAAGAAAAAGTCCCAGTGTGAACACATTCAGTAAAAATCCAACATCGGCTGTCAGTGTAACTAATGCTATTCTCAAAGTAAATTCTTAGTCTTACGAAGTTTAGTAAAACGGGCCTAGGTATATTGTATACTCCTCGAAAAGTCGTTTTTGAAGGAGTAGTTATATCTTGGCAGTTCTATGATATATTACGCATAACTGCTATATTTGAGATTTATGCTATACTAAATATAACAAGCATGAGCAGTATAACAAAACTACTCGAGCATAACCACTGTATCACCATGAGATAACACAACCTACTGTTCAACCAATATCTTTTGCATTCTTCTAATTTCTTGTCTATATGTTTTTTCTATCTCATACTACCTATGGAGTAATATCTAACTTTATGGGCGCCCAGACTGTTAAAAATCTACACGCTTAAGCTAAATATACATAACACAACAATTGAGGGATATGGCGATAGTAATCTCCTTTGCAGAAATATAGCAAATGATAAAACAATACAAACGCTACCAGTCTATAGCCTAGGCATATGTTGCATAGTAACATAAATGTAAGCGAAGTCATGCATCAATGACTGCACAAAATCATGCCCAATATGACACAGGGGTCAGCTATCAAAATTCTCGTGCTGTACATGTATAGCATGTACATGCATACATTTGTACATCGTTGCAATCGTCGTTACGCACAGTTTATAACCGGATTACATTGTTTAGGGCCATTATGGAGCGACGTCGACGTCTGACGGACGAACAACGTTGGCAAATTATTGGTCAACTCAACATTGGCCACCTTCAATCTAATGTTGCTCATCGATTTAGAGTCTCTCAAATCAATATACATATCCCTCAATTGTTGTGTTATGTATATATCTCACCTGTATATAGATAAGAGTTAAATATGATGGTATAATCATACATTTGACTGCACACAGCCATATTTCGATATCTCTTATCTGCTATGACGTCAGAAGATAGTGTTTACTCATGCATAGGTAAATGGTATAATCATACACTTGACTGCACACCGTGAAACATACAAAGAAGTACACCCCCCCCCCCCCCCCCCCCCCCCCCCCCCCCCCCCCCCACACTTCCATATGTGTTTGTAAAGCCCCAACACAATCATTTATCATAACATTATTAACTTTGCATAAATTATTGTATTTACTCTTGCGTTTCGTTTATTCCATTAGTTGGTATTGCATTCAACAACTGTTGCAGTATATTAAATGCTATTATTTAAATAGTCTGAAGTACAAGGCACCAGTATAGGCACATTTTGTGTTGATGTTTGTTCATAAAAGGTGTACACACTACATATATTATGAATGTATTTTGCGATAAATCTGTTGTAGCTGTTATATTTGTATTCTTCTAATATGTAATAAAATTTAATAAATATGAGTAGTACAGTGGGTCCACCTAGCCTAAACGAAGGGCTCTCTGACCAATAATATAGCAAAACTTGATGAGCTTGATAAAAATAAGAAAGCAGCCCAACTAAGATTGTCAGCTGCAATAACATTTGATGCTGAAAATCCAGAGGTACAACAAATAGAAAAACAAATTGCAGATATTGAATCTGAGCGTGAAGCTCGTCTTGAAGTTATATCAAATGATAAGGAAACATTAAGAACCCAAATAAATAGAATAAAAAGTACAATCGAAAGAGTATTACACAAAGATACAACATTAAAAGAGAGACTAAAAACACTCTTCAAAGAACAGGGAATAACAATAGTTTCAGCTATAACCGCTATTGGATTTATAATTTCCACTCTAATTTTAAGTATTACTGGAGGTGAAAGTGGTGCTGCAAGTATTCCAAAACCACCAGGAAAGGAAGGAGCTAAATAATGGATTAAGAAACAAGTTGGCTCTTTACTTGCAATGTTAGCTGGAAAAGCAGCAGCTGCATTACCCGGAATAATTGGCACTATTATAGCTTGGATGCTGAAAACTGCAGAGAAAGCCGTTGGTTGGTTAGCAAATAATGTATGGGCTTTAATAATAGTAATTGCATGACTTCTATATAATACTACCGGTAACTAGAGCAGTCTTTTGATTTTCATGATTATCTGCTTCTGGTATAGTTTTAATTTCATGAGATTGGACATGATGCATTGGTACTGCAGCAGGGCCTAGTAGCTTAATACTACTTTTCTCTTGTGTTTGTACAGGTGGCGGAACTGGCATACTATTTACTTTATCATTAAAGGTACATGCCCACGCAGTAGGCACACAATATAGGAATTAAATAAGTGTATAATTATGTCACTATTCCACCAGTTCTAAAAATTACGAGTGCCCGCTATACAAATATAATCATTTATTAATTATCAATTTACTGTTAGCGACGCGCGGCGGTAACAGTCTATTTTGATAATGTGCCGGGACGACGACTTTCACATCACGGCTTGCGGTGCGCATGCGCAGTGTACTACGCGCGCCAGTAGGCTTCCCAATATGTAAACAAGAATATCAACATGTCAAAACGTCCAGGACGGAAATTGTATGAAACGGCGTCGGCCAAAAAAAAGGCGAAATGTCCGAAATGTCTGAGGGACAGGCAGTACAGAGAGAGAGAGAGAGAGAGAGAGAGAGAGAGAGAGAGAGAGAGAGAGAGAGAGAGAGAGTGGTTAATATTGGCGACCAGATCACCAAATGGAAAGAGTTACGTGGAGATTTAGATTTTGACTCGAACAGAGATTTTTCTTCTCAACTTCCGATACTTCACTGCGCATGTCAAAGATGTGATATGATTGACCGCGTCACGTGACGCGTATTGGTAAAAATAGCACGAGGTCAGAAAATACCCTTTCTGGTCGCGGCATATAAAATGCGATTTAACACCAATTAACACGAACCGTAATTAAAAATAACTCGTTAGTGGGTAGACAAATGGCTCATATAAGGCATGACAGAAAATGAAAAGTAGTAGTACAGTGTAACCTGCTGCGTGGACATGTACCTTTAAAACCAACTGATTGATTGTCGGTAGCTATTACTATTAAATTATTATAATTTTTAATACTTCCTATCTGCACATCCATGTCACTTGGTGCCATATATAATCCAATTCCATATACAAAGTCAACTTTTGACCTAGCATATTTTAAAACATTCTGATAATTTGAAATTATTTTTGATAAGTCTACAGCTCTGTTAATAGCATCATTAACATTGGCTAAATATTGTTTTTGTGCATCAAAAGCAGTCCCAGTACCAAGAATGGAAGTTATAGTTTGTGATTGGACACCAAGCATTGACCAAACGTACACGCTAATATACTATCATTCAATCGTTCAACTCCGGCTTGAGTATATCCAAATGAGTTATCTAGAACAAAACTGGTCCAGCATTGGTGATATCAACGCGATGCGGGATACAATCATTCTCATTAAAGAATGGTGCATTGGAACCCCCGTGACTTGGCTGGAAATTCATAGACAAACCGCAAAGATTATCATTCCCATGTTCTATTTTTTGTCTGAAATCCTTGTTTGGATTAATACCAAATTCGGTGCATATTCTATAGTAGGCCGAAATATCATAATTATTATAATACCAGCAATAACTGTGGTCATGTGGTAAAGGAACTTTAATTTCAGCCAAGATTCTAAGTAGTTGATACATAATATGAAATATATATAATGACTTCAAAAATGGGGCACCCAGCACCGCCAAATGTTGGTTATATGAAACGCCGCACCCGTAGGTAGCACACCATATTGCAAAGTTAAATTGATTCTGATACCACCCAGTATTCATCCAGTTATTATATGCTTTATTATTGTTATCAACATTACCAGTTATTTTGGGATTAGGATATCCTGCTAAGGCATTTCAATATGTAGCCTTGCAACGTTTATCTTTCGTCACATAAACATCAATTTTGTTAAACATTGGAACCGTTTTCAAAGCATATATATGGTTATTATCGTAGTTTGCATTCTTATTAAATTTGAACGCCATTTTTTAAAACAATAAAACATATGTATAATATAATTTTAACAAATACAACAGCAACATTGCAAGACTGTATCGGTAATAACGATTCCAAACGAAAAATAGGCTTAAAATGTTTAACATACTGGGTTGGTCGATACAACCTGTTACATGATGTACAGTATCTATATGGTCTTCTACAAGTGGTGTCGCCATAAAAGATTCAATTCGTGTGATAGGTTGATTAAAATTTTAACTAATGATGCCTTAACACTGACTATGAATAAATCCAACGGAATATTTGCTTTACATAATCATCTGGGATATAAAGTGAACATACCAAGCGATATTCTTAATCTGCTAGGGTTTAATATTAATCCTGATTGGTTACGTGCAGGTTCCTATCCAGGTTCTAAACCAGCTAATTTTGTTAACAAATCTGTATATTTTTATCTTGACCAAGCAAATACATCATGTAATTTACTTAACTATAAAAGGAGTAATTTTATTGGTGTTATACCAGTTCATCCCAACACTGCCAGAAATCGTCCACTTCCTGTTTTCGTCCGGCCCCGTAAAGGTGGCAGTCCTCGGGTGATTTGGTTAGTTTCGAATTTTTCCTATGGCGCCTTCTAGTAAATACATAAAAAACACATGTCTGTGGCTTATGAAAATTAGCCAACATCATATGATGTTTTCCACTGCATAAAACACTTTTTTGCAAAAATATGTGATTTTGCTTGCATCTGTACGGAAGCATGGAGGGGACATGTGTGTTTTTTTATTTATCTCGTGGCCACGAGATAAATAAAAAAAAAACACACCTAAAGATCTCGTGGCCACGACATAATTCAGGTGTGTGTGTTTTTTTTTATCTCGTGGCCACGACTTATTATGTCGTGGCCACGAGATAAATAAAAAAAAACACACCTAAAGATCTCGTGGCCACGACATAATTCAGGTGTGTTTTTTTTTATCTCGTGGCCACGACATAATAAGTCGTGGCCACGAGATAAAAAAAAACACACACCTGAATTATGTCGTGGCCACGAGATCTTTAGGTGTGTTTTTTTTATTTATCTCGTGGCCACGACATAATAAGTCGTGGCCACGAGATAAATAAAAAAACACACATGTCCCCTCCATGCTTCCGTACATCTGTGTCATGCTGGCATGATTTCAGTTGCAGAAGAGTGCGAAACTGCTGCTCGGAATTTTCGTCCGAAATATTGGCAGCCATTTTATCTGCCAGAAAGGCATGTCTGCTGCTTGAAAATAAAACGGTCGGTACCAGTACAGACTATGATCAGTGTGACAAGGTGTGATTGCAGAATTGGTACAATTAGCAAGTATTAGTGCAGTGTCCGCATGGGATATTTGAAATCCATGTTGTGAAATGTGTGGCCTCGGCCAAATAAATGCAGATTTGGGCACATTTTGTGTAAACATAGCAGAGTGCTGACAGCCTGTGCATTATGTCTGAGTTTGCGTTTGTTGTTAATATATCTCTTGGACCTATCAGGTAGTCAGTGCATGCATCAAACAGATTATGTGATTATTTGAAGTTAAAATATTCCTAAATTTGTTTCGGCTGGTATCGCGGGCCCGAAAACTCCATAAATTGCCTAAAATGTGTGAGGACTGCCACCAAAGAACATTTTTCCGGTTATTTTACGACATAGCGGAGATGCGCGAGCATCACGTTGTTTATCGTAGTGACAGAACAGTCAACGCCGTTCGCTTGGTGAAAAATGGAGATTAGAAAGGTACGAAACGGTTAAAAAAGAATAAATCAATAAAAGTATGTCATTTTCACTATTCCCAAATTTACACATTTTTTCTTTTCCCGTCTGCCAACGTGATGATTTTCTGGGGCACACGCACCTGCTGGAGGCTTGCCAAAAGTATACTGTCGGCCAAAAATGAGAAAATGTATAGCCGCATGTTGTTATTGGTGCGATGTGTTTTTGATTATTTTCAATAGTGATTGTCTGTGCGAGGATCTTTGTATATATAAGTATACCAGCCTGACATGGCGTTGTTTACATGCTTTGTTTATATAAACTTTGGTGTATAAACAAACATGGAATTCCTGTAGGTATTTCCCTGTTTATTATGGCGCGTCGCTATTGTCATGATCGATATATTGCGATTGACAAAACAGTTTCTCATACTGGAGCAGTGGGTAAACTGGCGGCCAACGGTGACACTTGATTTTAATTTTGCACTGCATGCGTTCGATCCTCACTTTGGCCATTATATATATATATATATATATTCTTTTAAATATTGTTTTTATGTTTTCTTTTTCTTTTTAATGAATCTTTATTACATGTAACAACAATTGACATGGTAATTATGAACCACATGCATCCACGTTTATTTATTTATTTGTTTATTATCTGAAGTGAGAAGTTTATTTTTCGACATGGAGTTCTCCGTAACATATTTGCATTTGTAGTGAGTCGAGGTGGACTTTCACAATAATACACGAATGTGCAGAATGCATTTCACAATGATTAGGTTCAAAGTGAAATGTTTTATAATGTTGTGTAAAAGTAAATGCACGACTGTTTCGGGATGTGTGCGTTACCTCTGGTGCCAAAATAGTAAAAGCGAGAGAAAAATGTATGCCTTTGGCAGGATTCGAACTCACGACAGTCCGATTACCAAACAGCAGATCTACCCACTAGAGCACTAAACGATGTTACTATTATCAGCAATTCTATCGAATGTTAATGCGTTTGCGCTGGTATACAAAAAATACCATGTCTACAACATATGACGTAAACTATTTAAAAATAGCACGTGTTTACAATAATATTTACAATAATAACGCGCCAGCTCAAAGCGGTACACCTCTAGTTAGAGAAGAGTAATAAAAATGATTTAAAACTATTTTTTTTTTTGGGGGGGGGGGGGGGTTGTCTAAATGATAGCTATTCACTTTCAGCAAAATGTACCTACATCTACAAGGTAGACATACAGGCCGTACGACCCGGACGATATGACTAGAGCGTATTTAGCAGTGAGGGATAACATATATAAGAAAAGCGGCTGAATCATTCTGTGTGCCAAAGCCAACGCTAATTGACAGGCTGCAAGGGCAAATCAATGTTGATGTTGTAAAATCGGGCACCCAGCCAGTTTTCTCTCAAGAACAAGAAGCATATATATCTAACCATTTGAAAACAATGGCAGAAGTCGGCTATGGCTACAGCAGACAGGAAACGATAAATCTGGCATCCGACTATTCCGTCTTTCTTGGCTTAAGAACCAAGGAACACCCTCTCAACGACAAGTGGTTATATAATTTGCTCGGACGTTGGCCAGAGTTAAAAGTGAAGAAGCCCCGCAGCCTGGTGGTAGCTCGCGGAAAAAGTGCGACACGACATGCGGTCGACAAGTATTTTGAGGAGCTAAGGCATATTCTTGTGAAAAATAATATTGAAAACAAACAACACATGATATACAATGTTGACGAGAAAGGCCTCTCTACAGAACATAAACACCACAAGGTCGTTGCTGGGAAGCATAACAAAACACAGGTCATTACATCTGGAAAATCCAAAAATGTTACAGTTATTGGTTGTGTCAATGCTGTTGGACACCATGGCCAGGTGCCGCCTTTCTTCGTCTTCACATGCGTCAGAATGTTCGACACTTGTATGGCAGGAGCTACTCCGGGAGCTGATATGGCACGGTGTCACCGATCGAGTGGATGGTCTAACTGAGAAATATTCATGTAATACATGCAGCAGCATCTGCTCTTCTCGTTAATTTCGCCATGCGTAGAGACACACGCTTCTCTTACGTGGTCAATGAAAATCAAAGAGAGATTTTGTAATTAACTTGATTGACTATTTGGAGGGTCAGGATGGTGTGCATTTGGATAATTCCGTCTAGTAGACTATCTCATGTTGCGTCGATATATCTGTGCAATATGGCTTTAATATTTTCTTATCAAGTAGCACACGAACATTACAACTATTCAAATGCCGTTTATAACCTTCCGCATGTATATATCAGCACGACCGTCTGGTCTAATCGAGGATTTTTCACTGTTAGCGTATTGGTGTGAATAACAAGCATATTTCTGTACTTAGGTGACATCTATTCGTACATATAGAGAATCTTACACGAGTGCTGATTTATTACATGGTGTTTATGACAGGAGCTGTGAGTGTGGTCGGGTAATAATAACAATATATATGCACGTGACCGACTACCGCAAACATGGAGGACACCGAGAACATCGAATCTGTAACGGACACGAATACCATAGCTGATACCCCCGACAGTTACAGATGCGAAGCACAGGAACTGTTAATTGCTGGAGACACCAACAAACTAGATGTGTATAATGATCGAGTTGACAGTGAAATGGAACAGGAATGTACAATCAACACCAGTGTGGTCATTGTGGAGCAGATGAATAATGACGATTATTTGTCTGTATTTAGAGTGTATAAAAATCTTACATCAGTCGGCGTGTCTTTTACACTACTCTTTACAGCATTCATTTCTCTAGCAAGCCTTCAAAGTACGATAAACCAGTCGGGAGGGATTGGGACATTGTGTCTAGCAATTATATATGTATGCATGGTGATTGTCGGTCTGTTTCTGCCAACATTAACCATTTCAAAACTAGGAAGCAAATGGACGATGGCTATAGCCATGGCAACATATTTAGGTTATATAGCAGCCGATTTCCAGGCGAGTTGGGCTACAAAGTTACCGACGTCAGTTTTGCTGGGTATAGGCGCAGCCCACCTGTGGACGGCGCAGACGGTGTTTGTCGCGGAATTAGCCAAACGTCACGCCGTCACAACAAAGCAACAACAGGACCACGTAACCAGTAAATTATTCGGAATATTCTACGCACTTTACATATCAGGTAGGTGTAGTTAATGAGGACAGAAACGTACCACGTAAATATCAACCGTCCATAATAATTAATAAATAAATTCCACCCAGGTGGCGGATCGGATGTGGGCGCAGATTGAATGAAAATGAAATTGGTTTGTCAGAAGTTCAAATATCGTAATAGTTACAAGTTCTAATCATATATTTATTATGCAATAAGACTAACTATTCTAAAGTTGGGAGAGAAATATTACTACACATGCTCATGGTGACGATCTCGTCATAATACACGGGACTACATTAATATAGTAATGAGATTTGACTGGGCCAATTAAATCGTCTAAAATACGTTGCCTGGATGTATTACGCGTCGACAGCAAAAACGCTTCACACCTGTGTCCTGACGCCATATCAATCGGTAAAAAGTTCTCGTCATTTTCACGTGCTTTAAAGCATGCATCGGCTTTTTATTTCCACATGTCGTGAAAATCTAAACATTTAAGGTAATTTTGACTCCGTTTAGAAATGTACGCGAAACGTTACTCCATAAATTGTATTCAAGTTTCAATAACTCAACGGCAACAACCAACATAAAATACAAGGTGTATGATCACGTGGTACTAACAACAACAATAACAAGTACTGACACTTCCAGAATCCATCCGATTCAAAGTACGTATTCTTTTATATTGTCCTTATTACGTAACGGATTTTGATGAAATAGGCGCATCAAACGCTTCTTGTTAAGCTGCATTTGGTGGTCTGTGTATTGTGGCTGAAACTTCTGTCGTTTTTGCGAAGAATCGATTTCCGTTACCGACATAAGTCTGTGCCGAACTCACTGGACGACCAAATGTAGCTCATGAAGACGCGTTTTCTGCGCCATATTTCATCAAAAACTGTTTAATATTAAGGAAAATATCAAATAATAGTTATAACCACGTGATCATGCACCGTGATATACATTGCTCGTGTTATTCCACTCGTAGATTTGTGTAAAAAAAACTGTGTTAGTAAACGCAGGTCAATCACACCTTATACTTGTTTATAGCCAGATTGTTTAAGCAACGCTAGACATGACCAGTGTTTACTGGAATGGCAACGTTCCTATTGTTTTTTTTATCTATTTGCAAATCAATGCGTATGGTAAAATGTGGGTAGCGGGATTGTACTAATGTCTATTTACAGGACTTTGTGGGGAATGTGCTGTAACACTGGTAGAAACATCCCGGGTTTTATGGTTTATGTTGGTCACATTTCCGGGGCGTTTCTTTGTCCACCAGTAGGTCTAGTTAGGCTCGAGCATTATTGCAGCGTCTGAACAAGGAAGCTTGTCAGTAATACGATCTTTATTCCATGGGCCAGTAGCCTATTTCATCAAAATTGCAGCAAAGTATACTTATCTTGCTAAGTACACTTTGAGGGAGATTATTTTTCAATTTCGGGATAAATCTTATTAATTTTTATTTTACTGTGTATACTAATTCTGCATAATTTTAATCATCACATATATGTAGTAGTTAGTTCTATATGAAATAATGCATTTTGTGAAAAATAAATGATTTCTCCCTCAACGTATGCTTAGCTAGATAAGTGTACTTTGTGATTTTGGTGAAATCGGCTACAGGTATCGTGTGGGGGAATCTGATCTCATCGCTCGTCCTACGTCAGTCGTCGACCACAGACGATCCAGATAATTCGTCACTTCTGGCGTCGTGGGAACTATGCGGGGCCGACTTTTGTTCAATGTCAGAGACAACGAACCTGTTCCCTCCCGATTCCGACAAGGTATGACATATGGAACTCTGCATGGTATGTCTCGCTTTTCTCATTGCATTACATGTTATTGACCTATCGAGAATTTTCGAAAATAAGGGCATCTTTACCAAGGTGTATGATCACGTGGTACTAACAACAACAACATGTACCGATTCAAAGTACTTATTCTTTTATAGTGTCCTTATTACGTAACGGATTTTGATGAAATATGGCGCATCAAACGCATCTTGTTAAGTTGCATTTGGTGGTCTCTGTATTTTCGCACAAACTTCTGTCGTTTTTGTGAAGAATCTCGGACACGGAAATCGATTCTTCGCAAAAACGACATAAGTCTGTGACAAACTCCATAGACCACCAAATGCAGCTGATGAAGACGTGTTTGCTGCGCCATATTTAATCAAAATCCGTTGCATATTAAGGAAACTATCAAATAATACTTACTTTGGAGTGGGCGACGTTGTTGTTTTTGTAACCAAGTGATCATCAGGTGACAGGTGACATCTATTCGTACATATAGAGAATCTTACACGAGTGCTGATTTATTACATGGTGTTTATGACAGGAGCTGTGAGTGTGGTCGGGTAATAATAACAATATATATGCACGTGACCGACTACCGCAAACATGGAGGACACCGAGAACATCGAATCTGTAACGGACACGAATACCATAGCTGATACCCCCGACAGTTACAGATGCGAAGCACAGGAACTGTTAATTGCTGGAGACACCAACAAACTAGATGTGTACAATGATCGAGTTGACAGTGAAATGGAACAGGAATGTACAATCAACACCAGTGTGGTCATTGTGGAGCAGATGAATAATAACGATTATTTGTCTGTATTTAGAGTGTATACAAATCTTACATCAGTCGGCGTGTCTTTTACACTACTCTTTACAGCATTCATTTCTCTATCAAGCCTTCAAAGTACGATAAACCAGTCGGGAGGGATTGGGACATATGGAACTCTGCATGGTATGTCTCGCTTTTCTCATTGCATTACATGTCATTGACCTATCGAGAATTTTCGAAAATAAGGGCATCTTTACCAAGGTGTATGATCACGTGGTACTAACAACAACAACA
The DNA here is from genome assembly GCA_029237695.1 of Conchocele bisecta. NCBI lineage: Eukaryota > Metazoa > Mollusca > Bivalvia > Lucinida > Thyasiridae > Conchocele > Conchocele bisecta. The sequence continues at coordinate 9,673,025 of CM055265.1, read as the reverse complement.
AGTACCGATTCAAAGTACTTATTCTTTTATAGTGTCCTTATTACGTAACGGATTTTGATGAAATATGTCGCATCAAACGCGTCTTGTTAAGTTGCATTTGGTGGTCTCTGTATTTTCGCACAAACTTCTGTCGTTTTTGTGAAGAATCTAGGACACGGAAATCGATTCTTCGCAAAAACGACATAAGTCTGTGACAAACTCCATAGACCACCAAATACAGCTGATGAAGACGCGTTTGCTGCGCCATATTTCATAAAAATCCGTTGCATATTAAGGAAACTATCAAATAATACTTACTTTGGAGTGGGCGACGTTGTTGTTTTTGTAACCACGTGATCATGCACCTTGTTTACGCTGTCTTCGTATTATTATAATATTATAATATTAATATGTATACAACATTGACGCATATCATAGCACACGAGAACCTTCGACTGACAAAACAGACGTTACGACGCTTCCAACAATCATGTACTCGGGCCCATTCTACATGTATTACAGTTGCACACGTATATCGGATTATGTATCGGCTGTGGCGTCGTGGCAGTAATTATAACGACCACTCTAGACAACATACGGACGCCACAACCACCCGGCGATCCTCGGACAATGGTCTCCGGTATTGTTCGTCATGTATGGAACTCCACCAACCAGAAATTGTTAATACCATGCACGATATATAGAGGACTTTCAATCGCGTTCATACAAGGGGAATTAACCGCTGTAAGTATTTGGTATGTATTTGATTATATATATACAGTGTTGCATTTATTATCTGATTTCATTAAAACAATCAAACTATTGCAAGGTGACATGGATAATCAAAGTACTGAAAGTACTGAAATATGCTATCTCCACAAAAAACTGATCGGTGTGTGGGGCAAGTTAACTGGTGTAACTTGCAGGGTCGGGGCAAGTTAACTGGTGTAACTTGCAGGGTCAGTACTGAAAGGTACATGCCCACGCAGTAGGCACAAAATGTTCTTTATAGGAACTAGATTGGTCAGTAAGCGAGGCTTACGGAATACCCCCGCGTGGGCCCAGGTACCCCTAAAATATGTAAAAATTTCCAAGTGTGTGGGCTTGTGACCTTGACTCTGGGATTAGCGCGAGCGGCATGAACGTGAATTTGTCACAGGGTGGTAGAGATCCATTGGAGCAATGAGTCTGTGAAATGTGAAGCAGATTCGAGCAAGGAAATAGAAGTTATAACTGATTTCTCTGATGTTAAGTTTTGTAAAGAGACTACCGTATAACCTCGAATTAACGCCCCCGGAGGCGTTACATTTTACAAAAGGGGGGCGTTTAGCCAGTAAAAAAAAAAAATAATAATAATTACCAAGAACCGCCAATTTCAAACACAAATAAGGATTTAAGGATTATTTGTGTTTGAAATTGGCGGTCATTGGTAAATTGTTTTTTTTGTTTTTGTTTTAATTTGGGGGGGGGGGGGGGGGGGGTCGTTTATTAGGAGGGGGGGGGGGCGTTAATTCGAGGTTATACGGTATGTATGTGACGTTGACCTCGAGATCAGCGGGGATTAGTCACAGCATTTGAAATATTAAGAATTTTCAATGAAAGAAATAGAAGTTATAACATATTTCTCTGATGTTAAGTTTTGTAAAGAGACTAAGTATGTGACCTTGACCTGGGATCAGGGGGGCGGGGGTGGGTTGGACAGTCGTAGATTTGTCACAGCATGATAGTACAACCTTAGAGGAATGCAGAAGTGAAATAATAAGAATTTTCAATGAAGGAAATAGAAGTTATAACTTATTTCTCTGATGTTACGTTTTGTAAAGAGACTAAGTATTTGACCTTGACATTGGGATCAGCGGGGGTTGGACGGTCATGGATTTGGCACAGCATGGTATTAGAGCCTTACAGGAATGCATGTGTGAAATATTAAGAATTTTAGATGAAGGAAATAGAAGTTAGAACAATATTTCTCTGATGTTAAGTTTTGTAAAGAGACTAAGTATTTGACCTTGACCTTGGGATCAGCGGGGGTTGGACGGTCGTGGATTTGGCACAGTATGGTAGTAGAGCCTTACAGGAATGCATGTGTGAAATATTAAGCATTTTAGATGAAGGAAATAGAAGTTAGAACAATATTTCTCTGATGTTAAGTTTTGTAAAGAGACTAAGTATTTGACCTTGACCTTGGTATCATCGGGGGTTGAATGGTCATGGATTTGGCACAGCATGGTAGTAGAGCCTTACAGGAATGCATGTGTGAAATATTAAGCATTTTAGATGAAGGAAATAGAAGTTATAACAATATTTCTCTGATGTTAAGTTTTGTAAAGAGACTAAGTATTTGACCTTGACCTTGGGATCTGCGGGGGTTGGACGGTCGTGGATTTGGCACAGCATGGTAGTAGAGCCTTACAGGAATGCATGTGTGAAATATTAAGCATTTTAGATGAAGGAAATAGAAGTTATAACAATATTTCTCTGATGTTAAGTTTACGGACTAAGTATTTGACCTTGACCTTGGGATCTGCGGGGGTTGTACGGTCGTGGATTTGGCACAGCATGGTAGTAGAGCCTTACAGGAATGCATGTGTGAAATATCAAGCATTTTAGATGAAGGAAATAGAAGTTATAACAATATTTATCTGATGTTAAGTTTACGGACGCACGGACGGACGGACGGACGAACGGACAACCTGACTCCAGTATACCCCCCACAACTCGTTGCGGGGGGTATAATTAAATAAGTGTATAATTATGTCACTATTCCACCAGTTCTAAAAATTACGAGTGCCCGCTATACAAATATAATAATTTATTAATTATCAATTTACTGTTAGCGACGCGCGGCGGTAACAGTCTATTTTGATAATGTGTGGGGACGACGACTTTCACATCACGGCGTGCGGTGCGCATGCGCAGTATACTACGCGCGCCAGTAGGCTTCCCAATATGTAAACAAGAATATCAACATGTCGAAATGTCCAGGACAGAAATTGTATGAAAAGGCGTCGGCCAAAAAAAAGGCGAAATGTCTGAGTGACAGGCAGTACACAGAGAGAGAGAGAGAGTGGTTAATATTGGCGACCAGATCACCAAATGGAAAGAGTTACGTGGATATTTAGATTTGGACTCGAACAGAGATTTGTCTTCTCAACTTCCGATACTTCACTGCGCATGTCAAAGATGTGATATGATTGACCGTGTCACGTGACGCGTGTTGGTAACAATAGCACGAGGTCGGAAAACACCCTTTCTGGTCGCGGCGTATAAAATGCGATTTAACACCAATTAACACGCGCCGTAATTAAAAATAACTCGTTAGTGGGTAAACAAATGGCTCATATAAGGCATGACAGAAAATTAAAAGTAGTAGTACAGTGTAACCTGCTGCGTGGTCATGTACCTTTAAGAAAATAGTTCACTCTCCTCCCCTTTTTACTGCTAGCTCCGTACTAGAAACAAAATTGCTACCCCGCTCCATACCTCTCGCGAGCGTAGCAATTTAACCCCATCTCTTTAATGTAACGCATGGAATAGTGATTTTTCCAACCGGTTATCTGGCGTGTTTGATATGTTAGCGATATAAAAATGTCAAAGCTGTATCAATACATTATTAATAGAGAACATACACATGCATACATTGGTTATTTTACCGTCTCAAGGTGTTTATCTGACATTTACATGTATATCTTGTAAATTTTAAAGCTTCATTTCGTTATGCTGTATGTTGAACAACAACTAGAGAAAAGATGGATTCTATGGGAAATGATTTCCCTGTTCTATTAGTTTGGAAATTTACCAGTTCTATATCAAATATTATTTGTTTAAAGGTATAAAATATACAGTTAACTTAATTTTGACATTTTTGAATGGGTCAAATTGTAGCCGTATATAACATATCGGAGGCGAATTATTGTAGCTAGCTCCGTACGTACTGTCCCGTTAAACCTAAATATAACAGCTGCTGTATTCATACGCACGAAATGTCTGGATTCGTATTTTCCAAAATTGACTGATAAACTGTGAAAACTATAGAGAATAGTATATGTATAGTTTCAGATACAAAGCAAGACAGACCAAAACGCCATAGGATAAGTTGGCACGGGCACTACTTTCTTGGTCGTACTCGCCGTTTAGGCGCAGCACGACAATGGCTGCCATAGAAATTTGCGTGACATAATATGCTCTCTCCAAGGGAGATAACATATACAACAAGAGCTGTAGGAGAGCAGCATAGCTCGACTACGAGGGTTGTCGATGTACACATAGCTTGACAAACAAGGTGGCTGCGGCCTGCATAAAAACCTTAACCAAGGTTGACTAAAAAACTTAACCAAGGAAAATTAAGTAAGTAATTCAAGGTTAAATGTAGGTCAATGACAGATATAGGTCAGGGGTTATTGATGTACATCACTAGGAGATGAAGTTTTCCAAGTATGGTTGATGTAGGCCCAGGAGTATTCCATATAGAAGCTTGACTAAAAACCTTAACCAAGGGGAAATAACTAAGTAATCCAAGGATAAAAGTAAGTCAAGGTCAAATATAGGTCAGGGATTATTGATGTACATCACTAGGAGATGAAGTTGTCCAAGTATGGTTGATGTAGGCCCAGGAGTATTCCATATACAAGCTTGACTATAAACATTAACCAAGTAATTCAAGGTTAAAGGTTAAACGTAGGTGAAGGTAAAATATAGGTAAGGGGTTATTGATGTACATCCCTATGCGAAAACGTTATCCAAGTATGGTGTCTGTATGCACAATAGTATTCCATATACATGTACAAGCTTGACTAAAAACCTTAACCAAGGTTGACTAAAAACCTTAACCAAGGGGGATTAGCTAATTAATTCAAGGTTAAATGTAGGTCAAGGTGAAATATAGGTCAGGGGTTGTTGATGTACATCACTAGGAGATGAAGTTGTCCAAGTATCGTTGGTGTAGGGCCAGGAGTATTCCATCTACAAGGTTGACTAAAACCCTTAACCAAAGAGAATTAACTAAGTAATTGAAGAGGAAATGTAGGTCAAGGTCAAATATAGATCAGGGGTTATTGATGTACATCTCTATGAGAAAAGGTTGTCCAAGTATGGTGTCTGTATGCACAATAGTATTCCATGTACAAGCTTGAGTAAAAACCTTAACCAAGGTTGACTAAAAACCTTCACCAAGGTGACTTAAGTAAGTAATTGAAGAGGAAATATAGGTCATGGTGAAATATATATCAGGGGTTGTTGATGTACATTACTAGGAGATGAAGTTGTCCAAGTATGGTGGGTGTAGGGCCAGTAGTATTCCATATACAAGCTTGACTAAAAACCTTAACCAAGGGGAATTAACTAAGTAATTCAAGAGGAAATGTAGGTCAAGGTAAAATATAGATCAGGGGTTATTGATGTACATCGCTATGAGAAAAGGTTGTCCAAGTATGGTGTCTGTATGCACACTAGTATTCCATGTAGAAAGCTTGACTAAAAACCTTAACCAAGGTTGACTAAAAACCTTAACCAAGGGGAATTAACTAAGTAATTCAAGGTTAAATGTAGGTCAAAGTCAAATATAGGTCAGGGTTGTTGATGTACATCACTAGGAGATAAAGTTGTCCAAGTATGGTGGGTGTAGGGCCAGGAGTATTCCATATACAAGCTTGACTAAAAACCTTAACCAAGGAGAATTAACTAAGTAATTGAAGAGGAAATATAGGTCAAGGTCAAATATAGATCAGGGGTTATTGATGTACATCCCTATGAGAAAAGGTTGTCCAAGCATGGTGTCTGTATGCACAATAGTATTCCATGTACAAGCTTGACTAAAAACCTTAACCAAGGTTGACTAAAAACCTTAACCAAGGGGAATTAACTAGGTAATTCAAGGTTAAATGTAGGTCAAGGTCAAATATAGGTCAGGGGTTGTTGATGTACATCACTAGGAGATAAAGTTGTCCAAGTATGGTTGGTGTAGGGCCAGGAGTATTCCATCTACAAGGTTGACTAAAAACCTTAACCAAAGAGAATTAACTAAGTAATTCAAGAGGAAATGTAGGTCAAGGTCAAATATAGATCAGGGGTTACTGATGTACATCCCTAGGAGATGAAGTTGTCCAAGTATGGTGGGTGTAGGGCCATGAGTATTCCATTTACAATATTGACTAAAAACCTTAACCAAGGGGAATTAACTAAGTAATTGAAGAGGAAATGTAGGTCAAGGTCAAATATAGGCCAGGGGTTATTGATGTACATCCCTATGAGAAAAGGTTGTCCAAGTATGGTGTCTGTATGCACAATAGTATTCCATGTACAAGCTTGACTAAAAACCTTAACCAAGGTTGACTAAAAACCTTAACCAAGGGGAATTAACTAAGTAATTCAAGAGGAAATGTAGGTCAAGGTCAAATATAGATCAGGGGTTATTGATGTACATCACTAGGAGATGAAGTTGTCCATGTATGGTGGGTGTAGGGCCAGTAGTATTCCATATACAAGGTGGACTAAAAACCTTAACCAAGGCGTGACGGTGACGCCGACGCCGACGCCGACGCCGACGCCGACGCCGGGGTGACAACATAAGCTCTACTTATTCTTCGAATATTCGAGCTAAAAATACTAATTGAAAGTAAAATGGTATGTCACGCTTTTAAATCGCGAGAAAAAGGAATAACGAAACACACGATTCATACGATTGTAGACGGATGAAAAATGGAAAGAATACCAGAAAATATGTTCATAGAACACGGATGCCGACCTACCGCTCTGATAGTAAACACGCTCAAACAAAAACTTTAACCAAGGGAAATAACTACGTAAACATTGCATTTGTAGATCAATGTCACACACAGGTCATTCAATTCACAGTGGGTTGCGGTGCACATCACTGTCTCGTGATAGTGTGCAAGTATGGTTGTAAGCCTAATACTATTGAAGATACAAGCTTGAAACAAAAAAATGTGATCGCGGGACGGACAAGGATAATACTAAACTAAACTATAATTGCGGGGCAGTATATTAATTGTACATGATAAAAACGATTAACACAAGAGCACACAATGTATTGCCCCATAGGAGTTTTTAATACGACTTGAACGACACGACACGAACCGACAAGCACTACAAGAGGCCCAAATGGGCCTGTATCGCTCACCTGAAATTAGTATCCTCATTATAAAGTAAATAAACGGCACAGAATTTCGATTATATATACCAAGTTACATCAAACTTCGTCTGCAAGTTCCTAAAAGTTATTTGAATAAGTGTTCAGGTTGTCCCGAAATATGTACAGTCCATGGGTGTTAACAGATCACATGGAAAAGGTGGTCAATTTTGCATTTCAAGCCCCGAAAGGGAAAACTTAAGAAATTTATTAAAACTATAATAACATAAATCATAAGATCTGCCACATCTGAAGGCGACTAATACACTATTTTGAAATTAAGTGTCTTACTAAAGTGATTTAGAACCTTTCGGTGGCAATCTTGGACGAGGTAACAAAAAAATGCTCCCAGAGTGATCGTTTCCTCGATGATATATGACATGATCATAGTTGGTCAAATGTGAAATGTGACGCCACCCCTTCCCCCACCCCCTCTCCCCCCACCCCCTACTTGACCCCCGTCCGTTTCTGATCAGGGGTCATCATTTTAACAAATATGAAAGAGCATTGACTATCGATCATTCCTGCAAAGTGTCGTCGAAATCGGTCCGGCAGTTTTCCGAAGATTCTTTTTAAGAATTTGACTTAATTTTATATGGCGGTCATCTTGGATTATGCGACGACATCCATTTTAACGAATATGAAAATGCTTCACCCACGGACCATAACTATAAGTTTGACAATGTTTGTTTGTTTGTTGGAGTTTAACGGCCCATCAACAGTCAATGTATTTACGGCCGGGTCAATGGGTTTAGTACTAAATCCCATATATTACTTATATTATTGGGGGGAAAATCGAAAAAATCAGAACTGAATATTTACAATAAACAAGAAATGCGTCTGTCTAACGCGGATGCCACCTGCAGCATATTTGAGAAACTGTGACAAAGTGGTTAACCGAAAAGTGTGACGGACGAAAAGTGTGACGGACGGACAGACAGACGGACAGACGGACGGACGGACGGACGGACGGACAGAGGACGGTCCAAAAACAATATGCCACCCGGCTCTTCGAGACCGGTGGCATAAAAAACTATATATTCAGCCATGAAATCAGAACAATTCTGATCTGATGTCAGGTCCTCGCCACACCAAAATCATTTGGCCCCCTCCCAAAAGAAGTAGGATCAGTAATAATCTTACTACTTTTATAATGGGCAATAACCCAATTCAACTCCCAGGTAATAAAAGAGCCAACGATAAAAACGTACCTGAGGGCCAAACCAGGCAAATCGTGATTCCTACAAGAAGGAACCCCTACCGTTAATTTACGCCGTCGCGTTCACCCGACCAACCACCCACAACGTTTGACAAACATTGAGCAAGCGGTTCACGAAAAGAAGACGTTTCGACCTTTCGGTGGCCATCTTGGATTCGATGACGTAATCATCGGATTTAGACAAAGACAATCTCCAGAATGATCGTCTCCTCGATACCTTCGATTTGAACATAACATGACCATATTTGCTCAATGTGAAATTCGACCTCTACTTGACCCCAGGGCCCCGTCCATTTTTTATCTGAAAGAGCATTGACTATGATCATTTCTGCCAAGTTTCGTCGAAATCAGTCGACGACCTCCATTTTAACAAATATGAAAAGGCTTCACACACGGACCATAACTGTGACGTTTCTTCAGTATCGGCCAAGCGGTTCACAAGACGTTTCAAATCTATAATAAAGGATGACCTTTCATCCTTTCAGTGGCCATCTTGGATGCCGTACTAATCCGATTGCAACAAAAACTAGAAACTGTGTTCCTAGAACACGGATGCCCCACATATCGCTTTGATAATAAACGAGACAAAAATCCAAGTCGAAAAGGGGGAGATAATCCATGACCCGGGGTGTAATCAAAATTCAAAATAAACGTTGCGCATCTACTCATCATCAGGAAGTTAAATACCAAGTTTCAGATGTGTAGCTATGTATATGGTTTAAACGTGTTACGACACACAAGCCAAAATCGGAACCCCAAGGTCAAATAAAAAATCCAAATCTACTCATCATAAACAAGATACATATAAAGTTTCAGGTCTGTAGCTAGTACGGTTTAAAAGTGTTACGAGTTACAAGGCAAACTTGCCACATTCTAAGTCGAAAAGGGGGAGATAATCCATGACCGGGGGTCGAATCAAAAATTGAAATAAACTTTGCGCATCTACTCGTCATAAAGAAGCTACATACCAAGTGTCAGGTCTGTAGCTATTACGGGATAACAAAAATACGAGTCACAAGGCAAAATTGCCAAATTCTAAGTAGAAAAGGGGGAGATAATCCATGACAGGCGGTCGAATCAACAATCGAAATAAACTGTGCGCATCTACTCATCATAAGGAAGCTACATACACAGTTTCAGGTCTATAGCTAGTACGGTTTAAAAGTTTTACGACTTACAAAGTTGGTGACTGACAGACGGAAGGACTGACACGGACGGGACGGAAGGTAACACTAAATGCCCCCTCCACTATCGTGGTTGGTCATAAACAATGCTGCAGAGTGATCGTCTCTTCGATATATATATGACACGACCATATTGGTCAATTTGCAATTTGGTCCATACTTGACACTCGGGCCCCGCCAATTTTTGATCCCGAGATCATCATTTTAACAAATCTGAAAGAACATCGACTATCGATCATTCTGCCAAGTTGCGTCGAAATAGGTCCGGTGGTTCGTCAGAAGACGTTGTTTGAGGAATTTGGCCTAATTGTATATGGCGGCCATCTTGGATTATGCGACGATCTCCATTTTAACAAATATGAACAGGCTATAAAACAATGGTGACCTTTCGGCGGCCATATTGGACGAGATAAGCATCCAATATCGACAGAAAATGCTCCAGTTATCATTTCCTCGATACCTTCCGATTTGACATATAACCCGACCATATTTGGTCAAATCTGAAATTTGACCCCGAAATGACCCCCCGGGCCCTGTCCATTTTTGATCCCGGAGTCATCATTTTACAAACATATGAAAGAACATTAACTATCGATCATTTATACAAAGTTTCGTCGAAATCAGTCAGGAGGTTCGTGAGATTTGTTTTAAGAATGTTACCTACTTTTCTACGGCGGCCTGAAAAGTAGTAACTCATAGACATTCCTGTGAAGTTTGGTCGACATCTACCCAGCGGTTCAGAAGATGTCGAAAAAGTGTTGACGGATGACAGACGGACGGACAGACGAAAAGCGGTAGCAGTCTGTTTCTGTATTCTAATTCTTTCTTAATAGGAGTATTATATAACTTAAAATATACAACTTTCCGTCATATAGGCATCGTCCCTATGAAATACAACCGTACATGTACGGTATTACCACTGCAGTCGGAGAAATGTATTGATTGATGTATTGGTGTTTAACGGCCTACCAACAGCTAAGGTCATTTAAAGCCGGGCCAACGGGTTCGATGTAACCTGCTGCATTGGGGAGAAAATTCCAAAATCAGAACGGAATATTTACATTGCAATAAATGTATAACTCCTGAAACTATAATAACCGGGCCTGGTGCCAGGTCCATACCTCACCATTTTGAAGTCATTTAGCCCCATTCCCCTAAACGAAAAGTAATAGGATTATGAATAATCGTATTACTCATACACAAGGTATAACCAGATTAAACCCTCACATACAAGGCAAAGACTCTACCAACCCAGGTCTCCGTTCGGGCTACCGGTAATGATGAATCCCGATTGTTAAATTACCCATAGCATGCTCCCACCTGCCACTCACCAGTCTAATACTAAAGCCTAAAGTATAAAGCCTAAATACTGCACTCTGGCTATAGATTGCGCACAAAGTTTGTCCCTATTATGTGTGACCTGCACCAGAAACATGGGTCAGTATCAGATTCACCAATTGTTGTGTTGCTGTGGCGGCATAGAAAACGTATATTTCCGTGATTCCACAACCTGAGGCCCGTTTAAATTTGCACTTACGAACATTTTAGTCGTACAAAGTGTAGTGAAACCCCCCACCCCCCCCCCCCCCCCCCCCCCCCCCCCCCCCCCCCCCCACCCCCCCCCCCCCCCCCCGCGACCGGAGTCCATCAGAATTCCAGAATTCGTCACCGGTGGCAGCGAATGTGGTGACGCATGTTAGGACGGTGTCTTCAAGGCGTTAATTGTAGAATTTCGTTGCAGGCATTTACGAGCTGCATGTTCGGCGTGCAGAATGTCGGATTGGTGATGATATGCGTGGGCAGTACCAGCGCAATGTTTGCCTTCGTGTTCGGACAGCTGAGCAAGTACAGCGGCCATTTCATTCTTTTCGCCACAGGTAGTTTGTTTGTTTGTTTATTGGTGTTTAACGGCATATCAACAGCTAAGATCATGTAAGGCCAGGCAAACGGGTTCGATCCCATTTTAACCTGCTGCATTGGGGGAGGGGGGGGGGGGGATTCCAAAATCAGAACGGCATATTTACATCGAGATAAAATATATTCAGCTCTGAAATTAGAATAACCTGACCTGGTGCCAGATCCATACCACACCAAAGTCACTTGGCCCCTTCTCCTAAAATAGGATTACGAATATCGTAATAGTCACATAAGGGGTATAACCAGATTCAACTGTCACATACAAAATGTGAACGGAATATTTACATCGAGATAAAATATATTCAGCTCTGAAATTAGAATAACCTGACATGGTGCCAGGTCCATACCACACCAAAGTCACTTGGCCCCTTCCCCTAAAATAGGATTACGAATATCGTAATAGTCACATAAGGGGCATAACCAGATTCAACTGTCACATACAAAATGCCAAAGACGTATGTGAGGGCCAAACCAGGTCTCCAGTCGGGATTCCGGTAAGGATGAACCCCGATCGTTAAATTACCCATCGCGTGCTCCCACCTGCCACCCACTCCACAGGTAGTAAGCTACATATATGTAACGTACATTTTTGATCTGTTGGTTTCATTACATCTAAATAATAAATATATATAATCAAATAATTACATGTACTTAGAAGGCAAATGCAGGCGTTCAACGTCAAGGTACATGATCACGTGGTTACAACAACAACAACAATTACTGAAACTTCCAGAAGCGCCTCCGATTCAAGGCACATATTCTTTTATATTGTCCTTATTATGTAACGGATTTTGATAAAATAAGGCGCATCAAACACGTCTTGTTAAGCTGCATTTGGTGGTCTCGGTACTTTGGCACAATCGTTTTTGCGAAGAATCGATTTCCCTGTCTACTGACACGGAAATCAATTCTTGGCAAAAATGACATAAGTATGAGCCGATGTCCCGGGACCACCAAATGCAGCTCATGAAGACGCGTTAGCTGGGCCACGGCATATTTCATCAAAATCCGTTGCATATTAAGGAAACTATCAAATAATTCTTTCTTTGGAGTTGGCGCTGTATGTACACCCATAATAACAAATAGAGGAACACTATGTTGTTTAGATGTATACACAACTACTGACAGTAAAACAGTTCCGTATTATCATGATTAAGGCAGCGTTCATTGTCCGCTTAATTTACGAAACAAATTGTTTTCGTTTCGTAAATTAAGCGGAGAATTAACGTAATCATCGACAACATTGGCAACAACAAAGAAGATATTATTTCCAAATGTTTTAGTTTAGGTTAATAATACTTTATTGCAAGTGTGAGTATCGCTAAGGTTAAAGGTACATGCCCACTCAGTAGGCACAAACTGTTCTTTATAGGAATATAATTATGTCACTATTCCACCAATTCTATATGCATGTATTACGAGTGCCCGCAATACAAATATATAATCACTTAGTGAATATGTATTTTACTGATAATGACTCGCGGTGATATCAGGCTATTTTCATATGCAAAGTAGGCATGATATATTGTTTTCATTTATACTAAATAAATGTGTCACCTGAAAAGGATATTAAGTGTATAATTCTGTCACTATTCCACCAGTTCTAAAATTTACGAGTGCCCGCTATACAATTATAATCATTTAGTAATATTTATTTTACTGATAGTGATTAATTTACATCTGATATAAATAGTATAATTATACCAATCAATACGTGGGTTAATGGTGAATGAATGTTTATTTTGCCACAAAATGTCTCAGATGATGTCTCAGATAAAAAAAAAACATATAGTGCCTACTGAGTGGGCATGTACCTTTAAGGTTATAACTGACATGCAATAGGTGTCTACAGGTTATATACTCGTGGACAAAAGTCCTGTCCCCTGTCCAGAAGTGAATATTTTAGAAAATATATGCGTGCCACATCTGAAAATAAACACTTCATTATCCTCAATTATCATTATGCCGAGTATGTCCAACTTGTTTCCTAAAGTAAGTAGAGCACTGGTGGCCGTTTCACTAAACTTTGTACGACTAAAATGTTCGTAAGTGCAAACTTATGATAGTCTGTAAATTGCACATTAACAACGTTTTCTTCTAAACAATTATTGGATTTACATTTATTGAGCATAGGCTGCATATGCAGCCTATGCTCAAGAAATGTAAATCCATCAATTGAAACACCAGACGATCCTAAATTTGCACTAACGAATATTTTAGTCGTAAGATGTTTAGTGAAACGGAACCCTGATGCCTCATTGCTTGCGACGTGTCGTTTTCAGCGTACACAATCCAGCTGGCGGTGTCATTAATGTTACTGCTCTACCCATTCGATGGAGGAAAACTATACGTCGTATTTATACTCGCTGCGCTGCGCTGTGTTGGAGACGCAGTGTTACAGCCAACCATCCCTGGTATGTACAATGACACCTCCAAACCGGACACCCTGGGAGGTCCCACAGGGTGTCCTGATTAGAGAAGTTTCACTGTAAATCAGGCATTTGATCATTCTGAGCCATAGTTGGCATAAACATTAAGATCATAAATGCTTTCTTGGTGTTCGGTTTAGAGAGGTTCCACTGTATACCTTGCTTTGGGTTAGAGGGGAGCGGTGGACGTCAGTGAACAAATGCAATAAAACCAAACCCGCAAACTATATTTTGTCTGGCAGTCATAATCGACGAATACCCATAGAAATTTTGACTTTGAATTGTAATTCAGTGCGTGTGTGCGTGCGTGCGTGCGTGCGTGCGTGCGATAAAAATACATGTAAGTCACATTACGTCTTCATAAATTCGGACTTTTCATATCGTCTTAGTGCATGTGATAACATTTTCCATTCAACGTCCGACCATTACAGTGCAAACTAGATTTGTCAGTAAACGAGGCTTACGGAATACCCCCACGTGGGCCCAGGTATATACTTTTCCAAGTCTGTGAGCCTGACATATGAAAGGTAGTGGTCAATAATTTGATCGTTATCAGATGTCACAATGTTAATGTGTTGTATTTTTTGCAAAAAGTATAACTGATTTATTGTGGAACTTGACTTTGGGATCAAGGGGGGTTGGACGGTCGTGGATTAGAGGAATGCATGCATGAAATATTAAGAATGTTCGATGAAGGAAATGGAAGTTCGAACATACTTCTCTGATGTTAAATTTAGTGACGGTGCACATACTCCAGTATACACCCCCACATCATCCCCCCCCCCCCCCCCACACACACACAAACCACCTCGTAGGGGTATACATATTAAGGATTTTCGATGAAGGAAATAGAAGTTTTCTCTGATGTTAAGTTACTAAGTATGTGACATTGACCTTGGGATCAGCGGGGGTTGGACGGTCGCGGAGGATTTGTCACAGCACGATAGTAGACCCTTTATAGAGGAATGCATGCGTGAAATATTAAGAATTTTCGATGAAGGAAATAGAAGTTATATACATATTTCTCTATGTTAAGTTTATTGACGGACGCACGGACGGGCAACCTGACTCCAGTATACAGAGCTCCAGTTAAGGTGCTTAATTTGGAGGTAAATTTCTTATTTCTCCATCAAAAATGGCATGTTCGGAGTGCTTTTCTAAAGGACTCTCAACTTGCAATTGTTGATGAAGAAATAACAAAATTTCACCCCAAGTTGGTCAAAGTACGCACCCTAATTGGAGCTCTGGTATACACCCTCCCCACAACTCCTTGGGGGGGGGGAGGGGTTATAAACACAATTCTCAAATAATATTCGTTTCTCATTTCACTGTGATTACACTTGTCTCCGGCATACTGAGCAAATGCTCACACATATCCAACTTTTGTGGCCACCTTACCTGGACAAAATCCATAGTGACCACATGGTCAATTTCAGCAGACCAATACGTGATGGTCAGTCGGCAATTTCAGTGATATCGGCTTTTTCCGTAATCTCTCGGAAATCTACAGGTGTCAGGTGATGTATGCAATTTTATCGATATGTAAATCGATAATCCATGTACATGTAGTGTGGCGAGTCCACCATTAACCACTGTGATATTCGAATTAACATGTCAGGTTCCCGAACATGTTTATTTTATTGAAAATGACATTTATGACCAAGTGAAAATGATTTCCAAAGTTAAATATGTTTTCCGTAAATGACATCGCAAATATTTTGTACGAAATGTGGACTTAAATATTCTTCCTTTGTACAAATAAATTTCAATGAAGTTTAGTTTGCAGTAAATAATTCACGATAATTCTGCTTTTAATAATTCCCTGTAAATAAAAACAACACATTTCCATTTATTGAAACTTTTATAATTTGTGACACTTTCACCAATATTAGTTTCGATAATCGGTGGAAATCTCGTTAATATTGTCGTGAAATCAAGAGAAAACATGCAACGATACAAATAGTTACAACCAGGGTAAGTAATTTTGTAAACTAACGTAGTCTGACCAAGATTTATAATTCCCGTGTATGTAAAAAGGGAATTACGTTAATTATTTCTAACCATATCAAACTAGAAAAGGTCGATGGCGCGCCATCGCAATATACCCACTTTCCACAAATGCTAAGTCCGAAAGGGGGAGGTAATCCATGATGGAGGGTCGGATAAAAAATCCGAATTCACTTTGCGCATCAGCACATCAAAACGAAGCTACGAACCAAATATCAGACGCGTAGGTATTAAGGTGAAACAGTTTTTCGACCTACGAGGAAAAATAGTGAAATTCTAGGTGCGAAAGGGGGAGATAATCCATGATGGAAGGTCGAATCAAAAATCCGAATTCACTTTGCGCATCATAACGAAGCTACATATCAAATATCAGAAATGTAGGTATTAAGGTGAGAAAGTTTTTCGACTTACAATGAACAAGAAACGAGGCAAAGCCACGAAAGCCAGGTTTTTTCCAAACATGGACACTTGGATAACATAATTATACCCACTTTTTGTAGACTAGATGGCCGTGGCCTGCATGTCGCGCCTTGGGGCGAGGCATGCACACTAACAAAATAGATATAGTAGATGGAAAAACTTTAACGAAAAAACTTTAAGCGGACACACAGACGTAGGACGGACTAACGGACGGACGGACGGACGTATCGCGCTTTCCGCAAGCGGGTGCGACAATGATGATAAACACCCATGTGAAGTATCAAGGTAATGGGTGAAGCAGTTGCAGAGATATAGTACACGAAAAAACTTTAACAAATAAATTCAAAGTAACTTGACCTTGACATTGCGCACAGGGGCCGCACGGTTGGGGTTAGAATGAAAATATGGATGATGATAAACACCCATGTGAAGTTTCAAGGTAATGGGCGGAGCAGTTGCAGAGATATAGTATACCGAAAAAGTTTTAACCAAAAAATTTAACCAGACGTACGTTAAAAAGTTAACGTTGAAAATGGCTAAGTCAATTACGTAGAAATAATAGGTGAAGGTAAAAAAATGGTCACATGTTGGATAGTTGTATGTGGTAGGCACCCCTTGGTTATGAAGCTGTGAAAGTTTGGTGGTCCTAGGTGGTACAGTACCAAAGAAATGGACTTAAACACGAAAACTTAACATTGAAAACGCGAAAACTTAACATTGAAAATGGCTAAGTCGACTGCGCGGAAAAAAATGGGTCAAGTTAAAAAAAAAGTAACATGTTCGATAGTGATATGTGGTGGGTACCCCTTGATTATGAAGCTGTGAAAGTTTGGTGGTCCTAGGTGGTACAGTAACAAAGAAATGGACTCAAACACGAAAACTTAACATTGATTGTGGACGCCGCCCGCCCGCCCGCCCGCCCGCCCGCCCGCCCGCCCGCCCGCCCGCCCGGCTTTCGCCAATCCAATAGCCTGGATTTTTTTTCAAAAAACCTGGCTAAAAATAGGGAAATTCTGAGTCCGAAAGGGGGAGATAATCCATGATGGAGGGTCGGATCAAAAATCCGAATTCACTATGCGCATCCGCACATCATAACGAAGCTACATACCAAATATCAGGCGCGTAGGTATGAAGATGAAAAAGTTTTTCCGAGTTACAAGGAAAAATAGGGAAATTCTGAGTCCGAAAGGGGGAGATAATCCATGATGGAGGGTTGGATCAAAAATCCGAGTTCACTTTGCGCATCCGCACATCATAACGAAGCTACATACCAAATATCAGGCGCGTAGGCATGAAGGTGAAAAAGTTTTTCGAGTTACAAGGAAAAAATGGGAAATTCTGAGTCCGAAAGGGGGAGATAATCCATGATGGAGGGTCGGATGAAAAATCCGAATTCACTTTGCGCATCTGCACATGATAACGAAGCTACATACCAAATATCAGGCGCTAGGTATGAAGGTGAAAAAGTTTTTCAAGTTACAAGAAACGTGACGGACGTACGGACGGACGTACGGACATACGGACGGACGGACACTCGTGACGAAAACAATATACCCATTTTTTCCAAAAAAGTGGGTATAATAAAGATGAAATTATATTAAGTATTGCAAGTTGCAATTATGTCAAAGATAATCAAATAAGACAAAGTCTATGCTGAAATTACAAATCAGTAGAACATGTTTGCCATACTGCAAATTTAAGAGAAATACTTTTTATTAGGGTCTCATAATTTAACGTTGCACAAATCTGGCAATAAAACAGCAATATAGGCCAGTTCAGCATTATTATCCTTATGAACGTGAATTGCACTATTACCAGTGGAATTACAACGTTATTCACACAAATAACATTAATAATATGTCAGTTGCTATAGCTGTATACTATGATCAAACTGCGAGGATGCAACCTTGTATGCGTGTATGCTATTTTCTAATATATTTTTAAAATGTGTAAGTGTACGAGTCTGATAGGGGCTTACACTGTTCATTAATCATTATGTAGCCTGCACTATAGGTAAATAATTACAGATGACCGATGTACTCGTTATATATATTATCAGACTGGCGAACTTTTTTCAACTTAATATTTCGGGAAATATACATGTAGCCTAATGCAAAACAGCGATTGAAACTGGGGTCTACCCTGGTTGTACAAATATAATTCAAGGAGGTTTAGTTTAGTTTGCAGTAAATAATTTGTGATGATTCTGCTTAATTCCCTGGAAATAAAAACAACACATTTCCATTTATTGACAATTTTATAATTTATGACATTTTCACCAATATTAGTTTCGATAATCGGTATAAATCCCGTTAATATTGCCATGAAATCAAGAGAAGACATGCAACGATACAAATATTTACAACCAGCGTAAGTAAATTTGTAAACTAACGTAGTCTGACCAAGATTTATAATTCCTGTGTGCGTAAAAAGGGAATTACGTTAATTATTTCTAACCATATCAAATAAAGATGAAATTATAATATATTGCAAGTTGCAATTATCTCAAAGATAATAAAATAAGACAAAGTATATGCTGAAACTACAAACCAGTATGTCAGTTGCTATATGTGTATACTATGATCAGACTGCGCGGATGCAGACCGTATATGCGTGTATGCTGTTTTCTAATCGATTTTTAAAATGTGTACATGTACGAGTCTGATTTGGGCTTACACTGTTCATTAATCATTATGTAGCCTGCACTTTAGTTATGCGGAAAAAACAACCACACAGTCGTAACAATTAGTTAAAGTCACGTAAATAATTACAGATGACCGATATACTCGTTATATATATTCTCAGGTTAGCGAACTTTTTTTTAAGTTAATACCTCAGGCGATATACATGTAGCCTAATGCAAAATAGCGATTGAAACCAGTGTATACCCAGATCAAGCTGCGCATCCGCACATTCTGAATGGGGTCTACCCTGGTTGTACAAATTTAGTTCAAGGAGGTTTAGTTTGCAGTAAATAATTTGCGATAATTCTGCTTAATTCGCTGTAAATAGAATCAACACATTTCCATTTATTGACAATTTTATAATTTGCGACACTTTTACCAATATTAGTTTCGATAATCATAATTTTTATATCAATAGACAGGAAAATGAATGAGCTAATTGAAAATACCTGTGCATTTTTTGTAACTATTCTTATAAAGAGATTTTGCAATTTTCCCAACGAAAATCAAGAAGAAAAATCACAATTTGCTATATAAATCATATAAAAACTACAGACTATGTCTAAAGCTAAAAAGGACCAAAATATTTTTATTTTAAAAACACGATCGAAACATCATCATAAAGTACAATAATTGAAGTTTAAAATGTGCATTTTCAATCAGTTGTGTAGTTTAAAAGTTACGTAAGAAAAGGTAATAGTCGCCTATATAATTCCATATAAATATCGCCGCTACTGATGCAGACTTTCTACAGGTAAGGTGGCCGCGAATGTTGGATATGGCCCGCCACAGAACACACTGAATACGAAACTGTTCAACAGGGAAATTGCTTATGAACCATGTATTTTACATGTATTTTTGCCAGCATGTTTCCCAAATTCTATTCCTACAGCCCTGTACAGTCGCTTCTTCAAGAACAGCACGGACGCCTTCGCATGTTTCCGCGTGTTCGATTCGACTGGCTCAGCGATATCGTTCGCATACAGTGCAGCGCTGTGTACGAGTCCCAAGATATATATTTTAATCGCCGTTTTGGTTCTTTCCATATGCTGTTTAGCAATTTTAGAAATCTTAGATCGTCGGGACAAACATAAAACTTTGCAAAAGTGAAGATTGTCGCGTGTCATGTGTTTATCATGCTGTATTGCGTTGATTTATTATTTATACAGGTTCATGTGACTCATTTGGGTATCTTGTTCTCTATTTTACATTTGGTTTGATTGTCGTATGTAGCATTTGCAGCGTAACAGCTGGTTGCAATAGTATGTGTGCTTTAATTGCTGCAACTACATATGTACATATATGTACATATGTAGTTGCAGCAATTAAGGCACTCATAGATGTATATACACTGTAAATATACGTTCGACACATGCAATGCTACAACAACAGAAAGTGCAGTCGTGATGCATGCAGGTACACATAATTTACATTAACCCTTACTACGCTGAATTAAATTTTGTCGTCTTTATGTACAATATAACAATATACAAAACAAAACAATCAACAAGATCACAATCGATGGCGTGCTATCGCAATATACCCATTTTTCCCAAATGCTATGTCGAAAAGGGGGAAACAACCCATGACCGGGGATCGAATCAAAAATCGAAATTCACTTTGCGCATCTACACAGAAGGCACACACCAAGTTTCAAGTCCCTAGCTATTACAGTTAAAAAGTTTTACTTCTTCAAAGGCAAAATTCAGAGATTGTAAGTGAAAAAGGGGGAGATAATCCGTGGCCGGCGGTTGAGTGAGTGAGTGAGTGAATAGGGTTTAACGTCCGCTTTTCTGACATAGAGGTACAAGCCTCAGGGAGTCTACACGCAGACGGGTCAACGGGGTCGAGTCCCATATCCACCTGTCCAAGGGGGGTAAATCCCAACTTCAGAACTCAATATTTACAATCAAAATATATATTCAGTCCTGAAATTAGAACAACCTGATCTGGTGCCAGGCCCTCGCCACACCAGCATCATTTATCCCATCCTCTAAAAGTAATAGGATTAGCACTAATCTTACTTTTATATATGGGACATAGCCCGACTCAACTCTCACATACAAGAAAGCCAAAAATGTACATGAGGGCCAAATCCGGTATAGTGGGTTCCGGAAAGTATGAACCCAATCGTTAAGCCAGTTTAGTCGCCTTTTACGACAAGCAATGGCTACTGCAGCACTATTCTCAGGATCAGTTGATCCCGCCCCGGTGCCTGCACGGGGCGGCCGGCGGTGGAATAAAAAATCAAAATTCATTTTGCTCATCTACACACCATAAGGAAGGCACACACCAAGTTTCAAGTCCCTAGCTATTACAGTTAAAAAGTATTACTTCTTACAAGGCAAACTTGAGAGATTCTAAGTCGAACAGGGGGAGATAATCCTGTGGGTTGAATTAAAAATCGAAATTCACTTTGTGCATCTACACACCATAAGGAAGGCACACAACAAGTTTCCAGTCCCATGAAGGCACACAAGTTTCCAGTCCCTACCTATTACGATTTAAATGTTTTACTTCTTACCAGAAGCGTGACGGACGGACTTATAATGATCGGTACCAGAAAATTTTAACGCAAATGCGACGGACGAAAACCATATACCCCTCAAGACGATGACAAATAATTACATGAAGTTTCAAGTCAATGCAACTTATGTTAACAGAGATTACGGTAGCTGAAAACTGTAACGTAATTCTTGGACAGACAGGCGAACAGACACTGGGTGGTGACGATATGTACTGCGAAATGTTTTTCGAGGTACAGCGTGTAAGTGCACACACGAACGAACATGACAGGTTCCAACCTGTCGTGTACGTTCGTGTGTGCACTTACACGCTGACCCCACTGTACATAATAAATGCTAAATACAAGATTACAAGACACAAACGAATACCATCAAGGTGTATGATCACGTGGTACTAACAACAACAACAATATGAAATATGGCGCATCAAACGCGCCTTGTTAAGCTGCATTTGGTGGTATTTGTATTTTCGCCCAAACTTCTGTCGTTTTTGCGAAGAATCGATTTCCGCGTCTACCGACACGGAAATCGATTCTTCGCAAAAATGACATAACTGTGTGCCGAACTCCCTGGACCACTGAATGCAGCTCATGAAGACGCATTTGCTGCGTCATATGTCATCAAAATCCGTTGCATAATAAGGAAAATATCAAATAATATTTACTTTGGAGTGGGCGACGTTGTTGTTGTTGTAACCACGTGATCATGCACCTTGACCATGTGTAGACTGGAATGCGAATTCAAAATAATAAATATTCCATAGTCTGAACTCAATACAAATGTCACATTATTTCTGAAGAATACAAGCTGTCACCTGACTGCTACATTAAGTATGCAAATATCGCGTGACCAAACATGAGGTTTAGGTTTGCTATGGGAGCAACTGTGGCTACACACATTTGGTATTGTTGCACTAGCACCTTACTTATGGTTGCGCTGGTCTTATTAGCAGACTCGGTAAACTCTCATTTGTGAGTCACTATAGGCATTCACTATTAGTAAGTTATAGTTCACATATTGAATTTTCAATAAATTAATTTTGAGGAAGCGTCGTTTATTGAAAATGCAATATGCTAACTATAACTAACTTACTGGTTGCCCCGCCCCATCGCGGACACCAGTCTATTAAAATGGAGCACTGCCCATAAACCCGTTTTCAAATTTGGCCTTGACCTTGGACATGAAGGCCGCATGGGTGTGGTATGGAATGAAAATATGGATGATGACAAGGAAGTAAATGAAGTTTGAAGTCAATCCGACTTACCGTTGCAGAGATAATGGGTGGCCGAAAACTTTAACGCACATCTTACGGACGCCAATTTCTAAGTAATTTGACCTTGGCCATGACAGCCGCATGGGTGTGGTATGGAATGAAAATATGGTTTGTTTGTTTGTTGGGGTTTAACGGCCTATCAAAGGCTAAGGTCATTTAAGGCCGGGTCAATGGGTTTATTACTAAATCCCATATATTACCTGTACAAATGGGGGGAAATCCCAAAATCAGAACTGAATATTTACAATAGATAAACTATATATTCAGCCCTGAAATCAGAATAATCCTGATCTGATGCCAGGACCTCGTCACACCAGAATCACTTGGCCCCCTCCCAAAAGCAGTAGGATCAGTAATAATCTTACTACTTTTATAATGGGCAATAACCCAATTCAACTCCCAGGTAACAAAAGAGCCAAAGATAAAAACGTACATGAGGGCCAAACCAGGCACTTGGAGACAATTCTAATGAAATACCAAGATGAATTTTCATTTAGAAGCAAATTATTCAATAAGTGCGGTCTGCTAATGTATAAACAGTAGTGTGATTCTATTGTACACAATTAACATTTTGAAATACCCAATTGCTTCAGAAATGATGGAGTGACAATACTCAATTACTAATTCCTTATCTGGAGCCCTGTAGCGTATACAAATATATTATAATATAATACTTATATGCGATTCAAAATGGATGATTGACAATACACGTTGTCAGGAGAAAGGTATTCACAATACATGCCAAGCCAAGGTGGGCGTGTTTGCTTTCGTTCACGTCCTTGGACCGCAATGTCTATGTACATGGATATTTCTGTTCCAGTAGTTTGAACACATTGACTATGAGGAATATAACAGCCGCTCCAACAGCCGAACCAGTCTGGGTAACGGCACCACAGAACAGCAATGCTCTTCTACCCTCCATTCTAAACAGCGTTGCTATGGTCACCTTGGCAAACGTCAACAGCAGGTACACAAGAACATACGAACATACCTGAAAGTAAATGAGAGATTATAGAGCTGCACGCTGCACTACGAGCGTAAATATTCAGCAAAATACAAATAATTATAAACACGACCACAAGAGCCGAATACTACTGTCTGTTTCACGAAACCTGCCCAAATTGTACGGTTATATAAATAATCTCAAACAATATTTTTTTCGATAAAATTAATTTTTATCAAAATTTAAGAATGAGCCTTCTTTTTATTTCGTGAAATTTGGTCAAATATTGATTTTATTACAAAACAAGAAACGAGGCAAAGCCACGAAGGCCAGGTTTTTTCCAAGCATAGACACTTGGATAACATAATTATACCCACTTTTTGTAGACTAGATGGCCGTGGCATGCATGTCGCACCTTGGGGCGAGGCATGGAAACTAACAAAAGAGATATAGCAGATGGAAAAAGTTTAACCAAAAAAGTTTAACCGGACACACGGACGGACGGACGGACGGACGGACGGCGGACGGACGGACGTATGCCAAAATGCCGACTATATCGCGCTTTCCGCAAGCGGGCGCGACAATGATGATAAACACCCATGTGAAGTATAAAGGTAATGGGTGAAGCAATTGCAGAGATATAGTACACGAAAAAACTTTAACAAAAAAATTCAAAGTAATTTGACCTTGACATTGGGCACAGGGGCCGCACGGTTGGGGGGGGGGGGTAGAATGAAAATATGGATGATGATAAACACCCATGTGAAGTTTCAAGGTAATGGGCGAAGCAGTTGCAGAGATATAGTATAACAAAAAACTTTTAACCAAAATACTTTAACCAGACGTACGTTAAAAAGTTAACGTTGAAAATGGCCAAGTCAATTACGTACAAATAATAGGTGAAGGTAAAAACAAGAAACGAGGCAAAGCCACGAAGGCCAGGTGTTTTCCAAGCATAGACACTTGTATAACATAATTATACCCACTTTTTGTAGAATAGATGGCCGTGGCCTGCATGTCGCGCCTTGGGGCGAGGCATGGACACTAAAAAAATAGATATAGTAGATGGAAAAACTTTAACGAAAAAAAAAACTTTAACCGGACACACGGACGACGGACGGACATATGCCAAAATGCCGACGATATCGCGCTTTCCGCAAGCGGGTGCGACAATGATGATAAACACCCATGTGAAGTATCAAGGTAATGGATGAAGCAGTTGCAGAGATATAGTACACGAAAAAACTTTAACAAAAAAATTCAAAGTAATTTGACCTTGACATTGCGCACAGGGGCCGCACGGTTAGGGGTTAGAATGAAAATATGGATGATGATAAACACCCATGTGAAGTTTCAAGGTAATGGGCGAAGCAGTTGCAGAGATATAGTATAACGAAAAACTTTTAACCAACAAAATTTAACCAGACGTACGTTAAAAAGTTAACGTTGAAAATGGCTACGTCAATTACGTAGAAATAATAGGTGAAGGTAAAAAAAATGGTCACGTGTTGGATAGTTGTATGTGGTAGGCACCCCTTGGTTATGAAGCTGTGAAAGTTTGGTGGTCCTAGGTGGTACAGTACCAAAGAAATGGACTTAAACACGAAAACTTAACATTGTAAACGCGAAAACTTAACATTGAAAATGGCTAAGTCGACTGCGCGGAAAAAATGGGTCAAGTTAAAAAAAAAGTAACATGTTGGATAGTGATATGTGGTGGGCACCCGTTGATTATGAAGCTGTGAAAGTTTGGTGGTTCTAGGTGGTACAGTACCAAAGAAATGGACTTAAGCACGAAAACTTAACATTGAAAACGCGAAAACTTAACATTGAAAATGGCTAAGTCGACTGCGCGGAAAAAATGGGTGAAGTTAAAAAAAAAGTAACATGTTGGATAGTGATATGTGGTGGGCACCCCTTCATTATAAAGCTGTGAAAGTTTGGTGGTCATAGGTGGTACAGTAACAAAGAAATGGACTCAAACACGAAAACTTAACATTGATTGTGGACGCCGCCCGACGCCCGCCGCCCACCCGCCCGGCTTTCGCCAATCCAATAGCCTGGATTTTTTTCTCAAAAAACCTGGCTAAAAAAGTAACATGTTGGATAGTGATATGTGGTGGGCACCCCTTGATTTTGAAGCTGTTAAAGTTTGGTGGTCCTAGGTGGTACAGTAAGAAAGAAATGGACTCAAACACGAAAACTTAACATTGATTGTGGACGACGCACGCCCGCCGAACCCGGCTTTCGCCAATCCATTAGCCTGGATTTTTTTTTAAAAAACCTGGCTAAAAATGGTCACATGTTGAATAGTTGTATGTGGTAGGCACCCCTTGGTTATGAAGCTGTGCAAGTTTGGTGGTCCTAGGTGGTACAGTACCAAAGAAATGGACTTAAACACGAAAACTTAACATTGTAAACGCGAAAACTTAACATTGAAAATGGCTAAGTCGACTGCGCGGAAAAAATGGGTCAAGTTCAAAAAATGGTAACATGTTGGATAGTGATATGTGGTGGGCACCCCTTGATTATGAAGCTGTGAAAGTTTGGTGGTCCTAGGTGGTACAGTAAGAAAGAAATGGACTCAAACACGAAAACTTAACCACCGCCCGCCGCCCGCCGCCCACCGCCCGCCCGCCCGCCTGGCTTTCGCCAATCCAATAGCCTGGATTTTTTTTTAAAAAACCTGGCTAAAAAACCTGGCTAAAAATGAGTTCTCTATGGGAATTTAACATGGGGAAAAAAGAGGTGGAGAACCTGGAGGAGGAGTCGAAAAACTAAAACATTTGGAAATTGATTCTGAAATCTAGCTAGATAGCTTGGAAATGATCTAACTAAGAAAACAAAAGTATCTCTGATTACAATGATGTTTCATGACTGCAAAACAGTAGAATGTGCCATAAAGCACTAACATGTCTGATTTACAGTGGAACAACCCAAAGTGTCTGGGTTTGGAGAGGTTCCACTGTACGTGAAAATTTACAAAATAAATAGTTTTGAATGAGCAAAAGAATACACGTATAAAATACCCAATTTTACTTCGAACAGACAGCTCATATCTGCAGTCTGTCCACAGTTCAATCGGTTACATCTCTGCAAAAACAATAAATCACGACATCTATTCAACTAAATGTGAAACAATCAGCGTAGACTCCGACCAGAACGCACATCTGTGCGATCTAAATCCGAGTCCACACAGCTTGTCATTATAATATTAACTGCATCACAATATTTTGCAAATTAATATCAATAGCCTTTTGAATTTGACAATAATTGTATGTATTGTGAGATCCAATAGTGTGAATTCTACCAGATCGGGCATAACCACGGTCTGATCGGCTCCACACTATAGGTCGCTGACTTTGTTATAAATGTTTGTTATTTATAGATACAAAAATATATATATATATAAATAAACAGGTTGTCCACTGACAATTCCAAACAAGAGGGCCACGATGGCCCTAATTCGCTCACCTGACTCCATGAACACCAGAGGAGAATGTGACATCGAGTAGCTGTGTCTTAAAAAAATTGTGCTATTTTTAGATGGCGGTCATCTTGGATTAAGCGATGATTCCCATTTTACAAAATCTGAAAATGCTTCACCCAGCATCGGCCATGTGGTTCCTGAGAAAAAGACGTTAAAAATCTTGAATAAATGGACCTTTTGGTGGCCATCATGGATGACATAATCATCCGATTCCGACAAATATTGCACCAGAGTGATCGCCTCATTGATACCTTCAATTTGATATATGACATGACCATATTCAGTCAAAAATAAAATTTGACCCCACGGGCCACGCCCATTTTTGACCCCGGGGTCACCATTTTAACAACTTTCAAATATCAATGTACATTGATCATTCCTACCAAGTTTCGTCGAAATCCGGCTAGCGGTTCATGAGAAGAAGATTTTTTAAGAATTTATGCTATTTTTAGACGGCGGCCATCTTGGATTAGCGATGACCTCCATTTTAACAAATCTGAAAAGGCTTCACCCATGGACCATAACTTTTAAGTTTGGCTACCATGGGCCAAGCGGTTCATGTGAAGAAGAATTTTGAAATCTCTAATAAAAGAACGACCTTTTGACATTTCAGCGGCCATCTTGGATGACATAACAATCCGATTTGGACAAAAAATATACCAGAGTGATCGCCTCATTGATACCTTCGATTTGATATATAACATAAACATATTCGGTCAAAAATAAAATTTGACCCCACGGGCCACGCCCATTTTTGACCCCCGGGTCACCATTTTAACAACTTTGAAAGAGCATTGTACATCGATCATTCCTACCAAGTTTCGTCGAAATCCGGCTAGCGGTTCATGAGAAGAAGATTTTTTAAGAATTTATGCTATTTTTAGACAGCGGCCATCTTGGATTAGCGATGACCTCCATTTTAACAAATCTGAAAAGGCTTCACACATGGACCATAACTTTTAAGTTTGGCTACCATGGGCCAAGCGATTCATGTGAAGAAGAATTTTGAAATCTCTAATAAAAGAACGACATTTTGACCTTTTGGCGGTCATCTTGGATGACATAACAATCCGATTTCGACAGAAAATGCACCAGAGTGATCGCCTCATTGATACCTTCAATTTGATATATGACATGACCATATTCGGTCAAAAAATAAAATTTGACCCCAATTTGACCCCACGGGCCACGCCCATTTTTTACCCCGGGGTCACCATTTTAACAACTTTGAAAGAGCAATGTACATCGATCATTCCTACCAAGTTTCGTCGAAATCTGGCAAGCGGTTCATGAGAAGAAGATTTTTTAAGAATTTATGCTATTTTTAGACGGCGGCCATCTTTGATTAGCGATGACCTCTATTTTAACAAATCTGAAAAAAAAGGCATTCACCCATGGACCATAACTTTTAAGTTTGGCTACCATGGGCCAAGCGGTTCATGTGAAGAAGAATTTTGAAATCTCTAATAAAAGAACGACCTTTTGACCTTTCGGCGGCCATCTTGGATGACATAACAATCCGATTTCGACAAAAAATGCACCAGAGTGATCGCCTCATTGATACCTTCAATTTGATATATGAAATGACCATATTCAGTCAAAAATAAAATTTGACCCCAATTTGACCCCACGGGCCACGCCCATTTTTAACCCCAGGGTCACCATTTTAACAACTTTGAAAGAGCAATGTACATCGATTATTCCTACCAAGTTTTGTCGAAATCCGGTTGGCGGTTCTTGAGAAGAATATTTTTTAAGAATTTGTGCTATTTTTAGACGGCGGCCATCTTGAATTACGTAATGACGTCATTTTAACAATTTTGTAATACCCCTACCTAAGGACCATGACCATGAAGTTTGGTGACCACAGGCCCAATGGTTACCGAGGAGAAGACGTTTGAAAATGTTCACGGACGACGACGACGACCACCACCACGGACGACGACGACGACGACGACGACGACGGACGACGGACGACGACGGACACATTGCGGTAACAATAGCTCACATGAGCTTCGCTCAGGTGAGCTAAAAAAAGAAAGAAAACAAGTTATATTTTGAACATCAGTCCACTATTTCTGAAATTAGTAAAATATCCCCATGTTAAAATCCCCATAGACATCTTCACTATGTGGAAATTGTTTTGTCGCAATAAAATCAATATTGGATCAAATTTCACGAAATAAAAAGTAGGCCTCGGGTAAATCTTATCAATACGTCAGCGATTTCTTCCCTTTAATTATGAACATGTTCCAGCCGTTAACACCAAATTTACCAGCATCACTTATGTAGTTAGTCTGCACATGTTGTGTGACCCCATACCCTGATAACAGCAACTAGAGAGTATATTTGTAAAACATGGATATGTTCCCTGATGCCCTAATAAAGAGCAGAAAGTATTATAACGTATTGGGGGGGGGGGGGGGGGAGCGAAATGTTTATGCGACGTTGAGAAGATAACATTAGGTCATTGTATCCTTAATCGTCACATGCGCAGAGCTCCAGATAAGGTGCGTATTGGCGTATTTTATGCAATTATTTTAGCTGAAATTATCAAAAGTGGGCATACAAAATACGCACAGCAATGTGAAAATACGCATTGATTTTCAAATTGAGTAGTGAAAATACTGTCATAAATTTGAAAATTCACTTAGTTGAGCTACAAAAACCAAACAGTGTTTGCTTTTTGCAGCTCAAATAAGTGAATATTTAAATTTGTTATATGTTTTATATTGTTCCCTATTTAGTAATGAAGAAAATCAATAACCCATATGTAAAAGTAAAGTACGCAATGATTTTGAAATCAAGTGTTAGAATATTAACCCTTACACCGCTATCTTTCTTTTTGTCGTCTGCTGTTTATTTTCTATTTTCCATTTGTATCATCAAAAACATGCTTTGACAGCACTTTAGAATAATTTACAACATGCCTTGATAGCACTTCAGAATCATTTCCATCCATTGTAAATGATTTTGAAGTGCTGTCAAACAATGTTTTTATTGAGAAATAAGGCAAGATATAAAAGCAACAGCAGACGACATTGTTGTGAGTAGCGGTCTAAGGGTTAAAGAAATATTGTTTGGGTAATAAAACAGTGTTTCAGCGACATGGGAAGGTTAAAATGACCAATGTTTTGTTACTGTTAGCATGAATATGTCTCCCTGTATTAGGTGGTCGATAATAAAATGCAACCCATCTAGTTATATAATATAACAAGAATTCCACCAGGTGTCGCGCCTGACGAGGCATTTGACTGTAACATGATCATCATGTGCATGTGTTAAAGTAAGCATCACAAAAACCGTCAGAGAAGTGCATGCTTAAAACACAAAAAGTTCAAGGTCATGTTAATGGCGGCATATGTGTGTTCCATGATGACGAAGCTTGTACAAACTTTTTGACATTTCGGACGACGATGACGCAGACGACAACGGGGAAGGTGCCGACTATAGTCGCGCCTTATGAGTGAGTTTTGCTGTAAATATTTATCATACATTTCAAATGCAATGTTTCCCTTGTACATGCCCACTCAGTAGGCACAAACTGTTCTTTATAGGAATTAAACAAGTGTATAATTGTGTCACTATTCCACCAGTTCTAAACATTACGAGTGCCCGCTATACATATATAATCATTTAGTAATATTTATTTTATTGACAATGACTCACGGTCGTATCAGGCTATTTTCATACGCAAATGAGGCATGATATTTTTTTAATTATCTATACTAATCAAATGCCTCTCTTGAAAACACATTATAAAGTATGATCATTGCACATCAAAAAATAAGTTTTAAGTATTTTAAGGAAACACGGGTATCGCCCCTGATATCAGTGTGGAAATTAACGTCTGATATAAAACGTATCATAATGAATATGTTGGGTAATAGTGAATGAATGTCTATTTTGCCAGAAAATGTCTCAGATGATGTCTCTGATATAAAGAAAAGTGGGTGCCTACTGAGTGGGCATGTACCGTTAAGAGGACAATGTGCTTCATATGGATGACCATACCCAGCCATCCATGGAGCGAGTTTTTTCCAATATCAGTTCGCTATGTTTGTGTTTTCTTGACATACTGTAATTACCGTTATACACTCTACATGGTAGTCGGGATAAATAATACTTACCACCAGGATAGATCCGAGGTCAGTAGCGGAAAGAAGAGCATGCGGGCTGTAGGCAGAAAGTACCAGTATATACGAGCCAATCGCACTGCCGATCACCGTCACTATTCCAATCCCTGTTGGCGACCGGGTGGGTAGAAAGAAGGCGATGAAACAAGCTGCTGGGTTGGCTATGTTCGACAACGTCACCGCGAAATGATATGTCTCGGAACCATAAGGCAGGCATGCGTATGATTGTACAGATGGAAGCACGCCGTTTGTCAATGCATTTATCCATGCTATAAGAACCAAAAAGTATCCATATCTAAACTTCGACAACTTTACACCACTACTCTGGAGTGTAGCCGTGTGTATCTTGATACGTTCATCATAACTCGGTCCTACTTCAGACCGCCCACCGTCCTTAGTTACTGGTTTCTCTAAAAATGCCTCCAAGCTAGACGTCATATTATTTGCATCATCATGGTGGCGATTGTCTAGGTGTGAATTGTCATCTGCTTGCTGCTTCCCAACTCCATACATGTTTTTGACGTGCTCTTTCTTACAATATGGTACAAAGTTCAACACAACAAAGGAAAGTCCGCATATAACCATCATGGCAAACAAAAAGAAGAAGAAATCTTCCAACGGGAACTTGGGTGGTACATACTCTACTTCTATATGGTAATCCGTCTCATTTGTCGTGGTATTCAAGTAACTTGTATTGACACATTCGACGTTGCCGACGCCTTGTCCCAAGGACACAAGACTTGGAACAAGGCCACTAAATCCTTCCCCTATGAAATACGCCGTCATATACTGATGACCAAATGTGTTCATGAATGGCAAGAAAACAACGGACGATGTGCAGTCAACTAGCGATAGGAAAAACATAAGGACTAACAGAGCGGTGCTGTGTTCGACACCTGCAATAAATGTGGTTTTCTGCCAGAAGAACGCCATCAAAAAAGATGATGTTGACCCTATAACAACCATTATATAAACAACGGGCCGTTCCTGCACGACGCGAGGAAATGCAATGTGGCCGATGGTGTATGCAATTGGTCCAATATTAGCTATCTGTATAATGACCGTCATGTATGAGGGCAGGTTCCAGTGCTCGGGTAAGTACGTCACAAGGATTGGAAGCTGCACCCACATGCCGTTGATGGCGATCCAGGAGCCCATGCCGAACAGTACGACAAACACGGCCACAATGACGTTTACGTCGCCACAACGCGCCACCCGACACATCGTGCTGAATCTCACACGTTCCGGAAGTTGAAAGGTACTCGCACACTCTGCAATAGATACACGGGAATGAGAGCGAGTTCCAGTAATTGGGACAGCGACCAAAATGAATATACAAACGTATATAAATTAATGCCGAGACGCGTTACGGGCCGTTAAATATCAGAAATATTGACCGTCAAAAATCGGCCTTACATCACGGGTCTCTGGATTACCGGTTCAGCACGCTACCACTGTACTACCGCGGCCATCCGGATTTGGTATTTTTGGCTGCGATGAGGCCAATTTTTTACTGTAAATTTTTCTGATGAAAGTAAATACAATATCCTTTGGTTAATACATGTATATAGTAAATACATGGTTAGTGCAGTCGAATATAAAATATAGTCGGTTGAGCCTTAGACAGCTTTATTGGCGCGAGCTTTAGCGCGAGCCCCTATAAAGTTGTCGGGGCGAAACCGAATATATTTTATATTCGACGGCACTAATCATGTATATATATTATACCGCAAACTAAAATTAATTGTTGAACGTGCGTGACGTCATCTTTTGACGTCATTCCCTCGCCATACGTCACAAATCTAATGACGTCATTCAAAGCAAAATGGCGGCGTTCACGCTAGGTAGATTCAGTATTGTATCGATTAAATCTCCGATTTATTGACGATGAGCTTCAATAATGGCTGGTTTTAGACTACACAGTTGTCATAATAAGCATTACAATCATAAAGGACATATCCATGTTGTTGGTTACATCGCATATACTGTACAAATGGACAAAATTCAGCTGAACCGACAGTGATTTCGATTTTAAAATTCGCCGCCATCTTGAATTTGCTGTTGAGACTGACCAACCAGAGGCCACGGTCAGGGGTCAAAGGCAACAAGAGTGCCGCAAGTCACAAACTACGCCCGTCGAATATGGGCCAGACAGCGAAGATGCAGAAATGTGAAGCTGTCACCAAGGCAAGAAACATTAATGAGAATTTGAAAGTCTATAGCATTATTTCTTCATCTCGTTGTGCTAAACATGTATACTAATTTAGGCAGAGATAGAAAAGTAGAGTGTACAGTAGAAATGATAGGGAATTGGATACAGTAATGTAGAAAAAATGGCTAAGTTAAAAATGGTGATAGTTTGTTATAGTCGACATAAAAAACGACCAAGGTGCATCTTCAATATGTGTAGAAGACGTGTGAATTAATTTCGAACGATCGAGAATGAACGGTTTCAGAGGAGTTGTGTACACAAACTCAAGTACCGGTATATGAATTTGTATAGAAAAATGTAGAAAAAATGGCTAAGTTAAAAAAGGTGATGTTTGTTAAAAAATATGTTTTTGACATAAAAACACCAAGGTGCACATCTTCAATATGTGTAGGAAGTGTGTGTATAATTTCAGAACGATCGATCTAATTTCAGAAGGTTGTGTACACAAACTCTGTACCGTATATAGATTGTATAGAAAAATGAGAAAAAAATGGTACTTAGGCAATATTTTTTGTTACAAAAAAATATTTTTTCGGTACCACAGTGCACTCTTAATAGTGTAAGAAGACGTGTGTATAATTTCAGAACGATCGATGACGGTTTCAGAGGAGTTGTGTCGTATAGAATTGTATGATATGTAGAAAAAATGGTTAAGTTAAAAAGGCGATATATTTGTTACAAAAATATGTTTTCGACATAAAAACACCAAGGTGCACATCTTCAATATGTTTAGAAGACGTGTGTATAATTTCAGAACGATCGACTGAACGATTTCAGAGGAGTTGTGTACACAAACTCTGTACCGTATATAGAATTGTATAGAAAAATGTAGAAAAAATGGCTAACTTAAAAAGGCGATATTTTTGTTACAATAATTTTTTTTCGGCATAAAAAACACAAAGGTGCACAT
>CM055265.1:9536035-9638050 GCA_029237695.1 Conchocele bisecta | reverse complement strand
CGCTCACCTGACTCCATGAACACCAGAGGAGAATGTGACATTGAGTTCATGTGTTTTAAAAAAATTGTGCTATTTTTAGATGGTGGTCATCTTAGATTAAGCGATGACTCTCATTTTACCAAATCTGAAAATGCTTCACCCAAGGATCTTAACTTCCTATGAAGTTTGGCCAGCATCGGCCATGTGTTTCCTGAGAAAAAGACGTTCAAAATCTTGAATAAATGGACCTTTTGGTGGCCATCATGGATGACATAATCATCCAATTCTGACAAATATTGCACCAGAGCAATCGCCTCATTGATATCTTCGATTTGATATAATTATAACATGACCATATTCGGTCCAAAATAAAATTTGACCTCAATTTTACCCCACGGGCCACGCCCATTTTTGACCCCGAGGTCACCATTTTAACAACTTTGAAAGAGCAATGTACATCGATCATTCCTACCAAGTTTCGTCGAAATCTGGCTAGCGGTTCATGAGAAGAAGATTTTTTAAGATTTTATGCTATTTTTAGACGGCGGCCATCTTGGATTAGCGATGACCTCCATTTTAACAAATCTGAAAAGGCTTCACCCATGGACCATAACTTTTAAGTTTGTCTACCATGGGCCAAGTGGTTCATGTGAAGAAGAATTTTGAAATATCTAATAAAAGAACGACCTTTTGACCTTTCGGCGGCCATCTTGGATGACATAACAATCCGATTTCGACAAAAAATGCATCGGAGTGATCGCCTCATTGATACCTTCAATTTGATATATGACATGACCATATTCGGTCAAAAATTAAATTTGACCCCAATTTGACCCCACGGGCCACACCCATTTTTGACCCCGGGGTCACCATTTTAACAACTTTGAAAGAGCATTGTACATCGATCATTCCTACCAAGTTTTGTCGAAATCCGGTTGGCGGTTCTTGAGAAGATTTTTGAAGAATTTGTGCTATTTTTAGACGGCGGCCATCTTGGATTACGTAATGACGTCATTTTAACAATTTTGTAATCCCCCTATCTAAGGACCATGACCATGAAAGTTTGGTGACTATAGGCCCAATGGTTACCGAGGAGAAGACGTTTGCAAATGTTCACAGGCGACGGACGACGATAAACGACGGACGACGACGGACACATTGCGGTAACAATAGCTCACATGAGCTTCGCTCAGGTGAGCTAAAAACTATTTATTACACTCTTGCAAATTATTTGCACGGGTTTCGCTGTGAGAGAAAATCCATAATCAACTCCTTTCAAATAATACACCCGTAATTACGCGCCAGTTTTCTTGGAAACCACGAGTCAAAACGTTTTTGAAAATTTGGAAAGGGTCTCGACTAATCTAGAATGTTAATGTGATTGAACACATTCCAAACATGTACTCAAATATATCTGGTTCATAGAAACAGCTGCGTAATTTGGATTTCAAAAAGTTTACATGACGTCACATTTGACGTCGCACAACGTAACGTCAAAACGCGGGAAAACACGTCATTGTATAACTATTCATACGCACATCACAATTAATTGATTATAATCTCAAAAATAGACTAAATGTGCATATGTATCCGCCGTGGACGTGTAATAAATAGGATATTCCATCCTACATGTTTGAAAAGCGGAAATAATACACTCGTGTCCGTCGGCGTCCGTGCAAGCAACTCGTTCGCTACGCTCACTCGTTGCTTACGCGGAAGCCGACGCACACTCGTGTATTATTTCCCGCTATTCAAAATGTACGATGGAATATCCTCTATATATTCAACCCTGAAATCCTGAATAATCCTGATCTGGTCCTCGCCACACTAGAATCACTTGGCCCCCTCCCAAAAGCAGTCGGATCAGTAATTTGTTTGTTTGTTTGTTGGGGTTTAACGGCCTATCAACAGCTAAGGTCATTTAAGGCCGGGTCAATGGGTTTAGTACTAAATCCCATATATTACCTGTACAAGTACATGTTCAAGTATGTACACATGGGGGGGGGGGGGGAAATCCCAAAATCAGAACTCGATATTTACAATAAAAAAACTGTATATTCAGCCCTGAAATCAGAATAATCCTGATCTGTTGCCATGTCCTCACCACACCAGAATCACTTGGGCCCCCTCCCAAAAGCAGTAGGATCAGTAATAATCTTACTACTTTTATAATGGGCAATAACCAAATTCAACTACCAGGTAACAAAAGAGCCAAAGATAAAAACGTAGCCGAGGGCCAAACCAGGAAAATCGTGATTGACACCGTGGCAGGATTGAATCCCGTAATTCCATATTTCACCTGTTGTGATGGGGGATTCCCAAAATCTCAACTGAATATTTACTATAGGAATGAATGGCGTTTTTATTGAATTTATCGGGGTATAAACTTGGAAAGTCGCGGGAATACTGGACGAAGCGATAAAAAATTACAATTTTCGAAGAAAAAAAAAGAAGAAAAAAAGATTTTTTTTTTTTGATTTTTTTTCGAAAATTGTATTTTTTTTAAGGCCTCGTCCAGTATTCCCGCGACTTTTCCAAGTTTATATCCCCGATAAATTCAACACAAGAGGCCCAAATGGGCCTGTATCGCTCACGTAAAGGCCTCCATAGTGGTCATCTTGATTTCACAAAGACTCTTCACTTACAACTTCAAATGTTCCACAGAATTTGTTGGTACCTTCTGATCTAACATATAGTGCGACTGTGCATGTGATTTACT
Organism: Conchocele bisecta; assembly: GCA_029237695.1. Taxonomy (NCBI): domain Eukaryota; kingdom Metazoa; phylum Mollusca; class Bivalvia; order Lucinida; family Thyasiridae; genus Conchocele; species Conchocele bisecta. Next base: position 9,635,352 of record CM055265.1, on the reverse strand, counting down.
GCTATACCTTCGATTTGATATATAAAATGACCATATTCGGTCAAAAATAAAATTTGACCCCTCGGGCCATGACCATTTTTGACCCAGAGGCCACCATATGAACAAATCTGAATCAGCGTTAACTATCGATCATTCATTCAAAGTTTCGTCGAAATCGGCCTGGCGGTTTGTGACGAAGATTTTTGACCTACTTTTCAACGGCGGACATCTTGGATTTGGTGATGACCTCAATTTTGACAAAAATGAACAGGCTTCACCAACAAACCATTTCAGTTAAGTTTGGTCAATATCGGCCAAGCAGTTCACAAGAAGAAGTCCTTTGAAATCTTTAGTAAAAGAACAACCTTTTGACCTGTCGGTGGCCATCTTGGATGACGTAATCATCTGATTTTGGCAAAACATGCTCCAGAGTGATTGTCTCGTCAATACCTTGGATTGGATATATTATATGACCATATTCGGTCAAAAATATAATTTGACCCCTAGTTGACCCCTCGGGCCACGCCCATTTTTGACCCAGGTGCCACCATATGAACAAATCTGAAACAGCGTTAAATATCAATCATTCGCACCAAGTTTCGTCAAGATCAGCCTGGAGGTTTGTGAGTAGAAGATTTTTTTGACAATTTGACCTACTTTTCAACGGCGGACATCTTGGATTTGCTGATGACCTCCATTTTAACAAAAATGGACAGGCTTCACCCACAGACCATTACAGTTAAGTTTGGCCAATATCATCCACGCAGTTTACAAGAAGAATACGTTTGAAATCTTTAGTAAAAGAACAACTTTTTTACCTTTCGGTGGCCATCTTGGATGACAAAATCATCTGATTTAGACAAAAAATGCTCCAGAGTGATCGACTAGTCGATACCTTCGATTTGATATATTATATGACCATATTCGGTCAAAAATAAAATTTGACTCATATTTGACCCCTCGGGCCACGCCCATTTTTGACCAAGGGGCCACCATATGAACAAATCTGAATCAGCATTAACTATCGATCATTCATGCAAAGTTTCGTCAAAATTGGCCTGGCGGTTCGTGAGAAGAAGATTTTTTAAGAATTTGACCTACTTTTCCACCGCGGCCATCTTGGATTGTCGATGACCTTCATTTTAACAAATCTGAAATGGCATCACCCGTATATCATCCCTGTAAAGTTTGACCAACATCGGCACAGCAGTTCGGGAGAAGAAGATGATTGAAAATGTTCACGGACGACGGACACTTTGCCATAAGAATAGCTCACATGAGCTTTGCTCAGGTGAGCTAAAAAAGGCCATTCATTCCTTATAATTCCAGCATTTGCAATAAATTAATTAAGAAAATGTGTTTATTTTCCGTTTTCTTAAGAATTAGTTTAACTGCGCCTGACGGTTACGAAAAGTAGTTAGGCATGGAGTTTAGTGGGATATAAATTTTGGACGGAGACTTGCAACGGACCAATCAAATGTTAGGGAATTGTGTAAATATTTTTGTGCTGGAATTATAGAAATATATATATTCAGCCCTGAAATTAGAATAACCGGGCCTGGTGCCACGTCCTCACCACAACAGAGTCACTTAGCCCCACTCCCTAAAAGTAAGAAAATGATAATACCAATATTATGAAATGACAGATATACATATTAGTTAAACGCTATTATATTTGTTCGATTAATTTATTACAAGCATGGAAAACATACATGGAATCACATAAACAATTACCAGAATGTTCAAAATTTGACACCAAAACAGCAGCATCTAAGTAACATCACAATTTACGTAGACCAGAAAGGATTCATAGAACAAATCTTTGGAAAGTGAAAATAATAATAATAATAATTAAAAAAAAGCAGTCATGCACTAGATGTGTTGATAAGTGGGGGCTTACGGAATAACCTCTTCATCCTACTCACCTAACGTTGGTCTTAACCCATTCCATGCTGAGGATATGTCATTTTGTTTGTGAAAAATTCTAAATATTTTATTTATATGTGCTTAGAAGTATATGGCGTGACCACCATTTGTCGAGACGGTTCATATGAGTGGTCACAACGTATACTTTCATTGAGAAATAAGTAAAATAAAATATTTCATACCCATAAAGGTGTATTTCGAACGTAATGGGTTGTCACATATTCTCATAGTACTGTATTAACTGCAAGAATTTGTACACCATTTGTTTTGGGTAAACCCCTATAATTCGTATCAACACACACTGCTATTGTGATGAACCAGTACACCATACTAGCCCTAAATATTGGCAAATTCTTCACTGTGGGTAACCATATATTTATTTACATGTGTTTCCCCAGAATTAAGTCCGAATATTTCGGGTCATTACGGTAGGAGCTGTTGGCGTGTGTACATGCGCCTGTGTGTCCGAATTTGCATCAAAGATTTTTCAGCACCATATAACTCCACAACCACATGTCCGATTGATTTAAAGTTCACTTATTTCTTTTATCATCATCCAAATATTTATTCTATAGCCCACTCATGCGGCGGCTGTCACGAAGGCCGGGCCAACTGGTTCGATCCCGCATTCAACCTACTGCATTGGGGGGAAAATCCCAAAATCAAAACGGAACATTTACATCAAAATAAATATATATTCAGCCTTGTGGATGGAAAGAATTACGGATGGACAATCTGACTCCAGTACACACACACAACAGTACACACACACAACACAGTACACACACACAACACAGTACACACACACAACAGTACACACACACAACACAGTACACACACACAACACAGTACACACAAACACAAGTAGACACACAAACACAAGTAGACACTCACAACACAGTACACACACACAACAGTACACACACACACACACAACACAGTACACACACACACACACAACACAGTACACACACACACAACAGTACACACACACACAACACAGTACACACAGTGCACACACACAACACAGTACTCACACACAACAGTAGACACACACAACAACGGTACACACACACAACAGTAGACACACACAACACAGTACACACACACAACAGTCCACACACACACACAACACAGTACACACACACACACACAACACAGTACACACACACACACACAGTACACACACACACACACACAAACACAGCACACACAACACACAGTACACACACACAACAGTACACACACACACAGTACACACACACAACAGTACACACACACACACAACACAGTACACACACACACACAACACAGTACACACAGTGCACACACACAACACAGTACTCACACACAACACAGTACACACACACAACACAGCCATATTGTATAGGCAGAACAAACATTTAATACAACAAGAATTCCGCGGAATTAAATGTCTCGCCTTGTTCCGCCTTGATCTTGACCCTGGGGCCTTGACCTTGACCCAAGAATAGTCTTATATTCATCTACATATCATAGTAAAGGTATGTATAAAGTTTGATGACTGTAGCTGACAAGGTGTTGAAGTAATGACCGTAACACGAAAACTTCACATTGAATGATGATGACGACGAGGACGACTCCGGAAAAGCAAAACCTTAGTCTCGCTTTCCGCTTTCGCGGGCGAGACAATAAACTGACAATCCGTAACAACAATTTTCTAAGGTAATGCATATGGAAAATTTAAATACAGGTTTCAAAGATCGTTAGCAGTTATTAGAATAAACATGTGGATATTATGGTATAGGCAATAAACTTGCTCCGAGTCACATATGTGATGTTGGCTGAGAAAAGGATCCGTAGGACATTTGTGGCCAGTGTAGATCCTGATCATCATGTGTACAGAACAGAATCCGAGATTGATCAAAACTGCTAGTCAATGGCACACTGTTTGCCTGATGAAATGATGACTAGCGCAGGCCCTGATCAGACTGCGCATCTGGGCCTACGCTGGTCGCACGTGTCATATGGTACTTTTTCTCAAACAAGGGCACATACGTGTACAATTGATGTGGTTTGTGAATCATGCAAGCTGTCCATGTATTCATTCCTATTGGGCTGCCTATGTGTGGTAGCTATCGGATCATAAAATCATATATTGTAAAGATATTATTAGACACATCAAAACATTCAAAGGTAGCAACATTGTAATTAGCTATTGACAATAGTAATTGACCATACATATATATTAATGACAACAACAGGAAATAAGTGAAATACATGTACGGAGATAGCAAGATGTATTATTAACAAAATAGCTGCAGAGAAAGTTGAACATGCTATGGCCTGTTTTTGTGTGTTTGTTTGTTTGTTTATTGGTGTTTAACGGCCATTTTAATAAGGCCAGGCCAATGGGTTGGACTATCCCATATTTAACCTGTCCATAATGAGGGAAATTCCCAAAATCAGAACTCAATATTTACAGAAATATATATATTCAGCCCTGAAATTAGAATATCCTGACCTGGTGCCAGGTCCATTCCACACCAGAGTCACTTAGCTCCAACCCAAAAAGTAATATAATCAGCACTAATCTTAATACATCTTGTACTTTTTAACGGGGTATAACAAGTTTTAGCTCTCAAGTTTCAGAAGTCCGAAAAATGTACATGAGAGCCAAACCATGTAAGTCGGCGTTCCGGTAAGGTTGAACCCCGATCGTTAAATTATCCTTCGCTTGCTCCCGACCAACCATCCACACATAGAAACTTGAACATGCTATGGCCAGTTAATATGAAACAAGTCAGTACTGCTGAAAATAACAACTCACAGACTCTTAGTCTCAGTCAATATACAATGATAGCTGTAATGTAACTGAATACAGTAGGTTTATTTATTTAATGGTGTTCAACAGCCTGCCAACAGCCAAAGCCATTTTAGGCTGGGTTAATGGGGTTGAAAACCTTATTTCACCCGTATGGATGGGTGTGGGGGATCCCACAATCAGATTGATTTGATTTATTGGAGTTTAACAGCCTATCAACAGCTAAGGTCATTTAAGGCCTGGCCAACGGGTTCGATCCCGCATTTAACTGCTGCACTGGGGAGAAATAACGGAATATTTACATTGAAATAAATATATATTCAGCCCGGAAATTAGAATATGACCTGGTGCCAAGTCCATACCACACCAAAGTCACTTGGCCCCTTTCCCTGAAAGTAATAGGATTAGGAATATTCGTATTACTCATACAAGGGGTATAACCAGATTACACTCTCATATACAAGAATGCCAAAGACGGGTCTGAGGGCCAAACTAGGTCTCCATTCGGGATAACGGTAAGGGTGAATCCCGATCGTTAAATTACCCATCGCATGCTCCCACTTGCCAACCACCCCAAAACTGAATATTTATATAAACAAGAAAATGTTTTCTGTTGGCACACAAATGTCCCTGGTGGCAGAGTGGAGAAACGCCGACAAGCACAGACACACACGGACACACCACACACCCTAAACATAATAGGATTAGCACTAATCTTACTACTTTTATAAGGACTACATATATAACAAAATTAAACTCTTAAATAACAAGAATGACAAACAAGAATTCCGCCACGGAAGCGGTGTCACACCTGCCGAGGCATTTGACCGTAACATGATCATGGGCATGTGCTAAAGTAAACATCACAAAAACCTTCAGAGAAGTGCATGCTTAAAACACAAACAAAGGTAAAGGTTGAAGTAACTTTTTGACATAAACAAAAATGGTTAAGTGTTTCCACAAATGTGAAGGTCAAAAAGGTCAAGGTCATGTTAAAGGCGGCATGAGTGTGATCCAAATGCTTACATGTATCAGGTGTCCAAATATTGAAGCAATTTATCAAGTAATATTAATGTTATACGATGATGAAGAAACTTGTACAAACTTTTTCACCCAAGAAATGGCTAAATGTTTCCGCAATAATGTGAAGGAACAAAATGTCAAGGTCATGTTAATGGGGGCATGAGTGTGTTCCAAATGCTCACATGTATCGAGTGTCCAAATAATCTGTCATGTAATATTAAAGTTATATCATGATGAAGAAACTTGTACAAACTTTTTTGACATGTTTCCACAAACATGTGAAGATAAACAAGAGGGCCATGATGGCCCTAACTTGCTCACCTGACTCCATGAACACCAGAGGAGAATGTGACATTGAGTTGATGTGTTTTTAAAAAAAAAGTGCTATTTTTAGACGGTGGCCATCTTGGATTAGCGATGACCTCCGTTTTAACAACTGAAAAGGCTTCACCCATGGACCATAACTGTGAAGTTTGGCCACCATGGGCCAAGCGGTTTGTGTGAAGAAGAATTTTGAAATCTCTAATAAAAGAACGACCTTTTGACCTTTTGGCGGCCATCTTGGATGACATGACCATCCAATTTCAACAAAAAATGTACCAGAGTAATCGCCTCTCTGATACCTTCAATTTGATATAGACAGGACCATATTCGGTCAAAAATAAAATTTGACCCCAATTTGACACTACGGGTCAGGCCCATTTTTGACCCCGGGGTCACCATTTTAACAACTTTGAAAGAGCATTGTACATCGATTATTCCTACCAAGTTTCGTCGAAATCCGGCTAGCGGTTCATGAGAAGAAGATTTTTTAAGAATTTATGCTATTTTTAGACGGCGGCCATCTTGGATTAGCGATGACCTCCATTTTAACAAATCTGAAAAGGCTTCACCCATGGACCATAACTTTTAAGTTTGGCTACCATGGGCCAAGCTGTTCATGTGAAGAAGAATTTTGAAATCTCTAATAAAAGAACGACCTTTTGACATTTCGGCGGCCATCTTGGATGACATAACAATCCGATTTCGACACAAAATGTACCAGAGTGATCGCCTCATTGATACCTTCGATTTGATATATAACATGACCATATTCGATCAAAAATAAAATTTGACCCCAATTTTACCCCACAGGCCACGCCCATTTTTGACCCCGGGGTCACCATTTTAACAACTTTGAAAGAGCAATGTACATCGATCATTCCTACCAAGTTTCGTCGAAATCCGGCAAGCGGTTCATGAGAAGAAGATTTTTTAAGAATTTATGCTATTTTTAGACGGCGGCCATCTTGGATTAGCGATGACCTCCATTTTAACAAATCTGAAAAGGCTTCACCCATGGACCATAACTTTTAAGTTTGGCTACCATGGGCCAAGCGGTTCATGTGAAGAAGAATTTTGAAATCTCTAATAAAAGAACGACCTTTTGACCTTTCGGCAGGCCATCTTGGATGACTAATAATCCGATTTCGACAAAAAATGCACCAGAGTGATCGCCTCATTGATACCTTCAATTTGATATATGACATAACCATATTCAGTCAAAAATAAAATTTGACACCAATTTGACCCCACGGGCCACGCCCATTTTTGACCCCGGGGTCACCATTTTAACAACTTTGAAAGAGCAATGTACATCGATCATTCCTACCAAGTTTTGTCGAAATCCGGTTGGCGGTTCTTGAGAAGAAGATTTTTTAAGAATTTGTGCTATTTTTAGACGGCGGCCATCTTGGATTACGTAATGACGTCATTTTAACAATTTTGTAATCCCCGTACCTAAGGACCTGAAGATGCTTGTACAAACTTTTTGACGCAAAAAAATGGCAAATTGTCCGCAAAAATGTGAAGATAAAAAAGTGCTCCGATATAATGTGTGTTCATGATCACAAAGCACACAAACAGGCCTTGGAGCAGGAGGTCTGCCTATTTACATCTCAGGGTGCCTGCTATAGAGAGGTTATAATATATAAAGATGAACAAGGGAAAAACATGAATGTGATAAAACATGCAAATAATACACATAAATGAAAGTAGCGCCAAGACACATGTATAGATAGATGCCTTATAAACCCTTAGACTGCTAGTCGTCTACAACAATTGTCGCCAGCTGTTGCTTTTATATCTTGCCTTATTTCTCTATAAAAACATGGTTTGACAGCACTTTATAATCATTTCCATTGTGCTGTCACAGCATGTTGTAAATTATTCTAAAGTGCTGTCAATTAAGCATGTTTTTGATGATAAAAATGGAAAATAGAAAATAAACAGCAGCCGACAAAAAATTAAGATAGCGATGTAAGAGTTAATATGTAGCACATAGACAATCAGTAGATAAACAGATATATATATATAATACTTAACCCTACGCGGGAGACGAAAATTGTCGTCTGCTGTTTTTCATTTTTTATAATTCTTAACAAAAAACATGTTTTGGCAGCACACGAGTGGAGACGATTCTCATGCGCTGTCAAAACAGGTTTTATCGAAAAATATTGAAAATTTCCAGCAGACGACAAAATTTAATTCAGCGTAGTAAGGGTTAATAGTTTACTCCTACATAACAATACCAATGGCACAAGAAGCTGAAATTGCTAAGTAATCCTTTCGTCCCTAACTAACTGGCATTGACATATTAACTTTCAGCTATTGCCTTCCAGATGAGATGGCTCTTTAGTCAAATCAGGGGCGGATACAGAAATAATTGCAGGGGGGGGGGGGGTGGGGGGGTCTGAAAGTCCAAATCGGTGTAGCCGAGCCTCTGCGAGCGCGAAGCGCGATGCGCATTGTAAAGTCGGGGTGGGGGGGGGGGGGGGGGGGGGGTCTGGGGTTTCCCCCCAGGAAATTTTTAAATGCCAGATCGCCGCAGATGCGATTTCCTGACCAATATATTCCACACCAATATATGCAGCACCATTTGATGTTGTCAACATCATGTTCATGAAACAGAGATATTTAACATGAAGAGAAAAGCTGTCCCGACAGATCATAAACTGTTATGAAGAAGAGAAAACAATGATACAAGTACATGTACATGTATAGACCAGGGGTTCATTTCACTAAACTTTGTAGGACTTTGTAAAGATTTTTATGATTTTATTTCATTAATTTACAATTTTGTTCACTAATGCTAATGTCAGTAAATGTGAACAAATACCAGAGCTCCAGTTAAGGTGCGTAATTTGGTCAACTTTGGGGAGACTTTCGTTATTTCTTCGCCAAAATTTGCAAGTTGGGAGTGCTTTAGAATCGTCTCGATGAGACGATTCTAAAGCAATCCCAACTTGCCAATTTTCGTGAAGAAATAAGAAAAATACCCGGAAAATTTGGTCCAATTACGCACCTTAACTGGAGCTCTGAAATACACCAAATATTTCTCAAAATCAGCTGTTAATGTAAACTTTTTCAATTTTAATTTTTCTTAGTCGTACAAAGATTGGTGAAATAGGGTATCAAACTGGGAAAACTTCCCGAAGAACAATTTTATTTATTAATTTAATGGTGTGTCAACAGCTATGGTCATTTTAGATGGGGATAGCGGGGCCGAATCCCATATTTCCCCTGCTGTTGCCCAAAGAACAAATTCCGGGGCATCCTTGATGGCTGAATTGACAGAATTTGGTTTGCATCAAACCTACAAACTCCAATTCTAATGTCAAGGAGGCCCCGGAAGTAGTTCTAAGGGAAGCTGCTCGAGATTTTCCAAATTCGATAGCCCAATGACTGGTGTTTAGCAGCGGATATATGGTAACTGTGACTGGAGAAATGGAGCTTATGGGCTTTGTGACAAGTGTAGATCCAGATCATCCTGTGCATCCGCAGTTTGATCAGGATCTGTGCTGTTCGCCATTCCATCAATGAAACACCCATCATCCTTCTAACAAGTGATATAGATCGGTATCAGGCTACAGGAGTGAACTATTTGATCAGAAGTTACACTGGTCACAAATCCCATAAGCCCCAGTTCTCCACATATGTGTAGATTATGATGGAGGTGATTCAAGATGATGATGATTGATCACCATGATAATGATGAAGTGTGACAAGAACAATAACTTGATCTGTTACCCGTTTACTAATGTGAATTAATAACAAAATTCTGGATATTATAATACAAAGTTAACAATGCTGACTTTTGTTGTCTGCTGTTTATTTTTTATCTTCCAGTTTTCTTGACAAAACATGTTATGACAGAACGTAAGAATTGCCTCTACCGGAGACAATTCTCATGTGCTGTCAAAACGTTTTATTGTTAAAAATAAGTTAAAAATAAACTAGAAATGTGGCCTGTCGGCACACGAATGCCCCCGCTAGCAGCCAAAGAAAACGAGGCATATTTGATTATAAGGCATTTACCCGAGCATTAAGGTTTCGAACGCACAAAGTCTGTGACCTTGACCCTGGGCTTAGCGGGGGCGGGACGAATGGATTTGTCACAGGGTGGCAGAGGACCATTGGAGCAATGCGTGTGTGAAATGTGAAGCAGATCCGAGCAAGGAAACAGAAATTATAAGGCATTTACCTGAGCGTTAAGGTTTCGAACGCACAAAGTCTGTGACCTTGACCCTGGCCTTAGCCACAGGCGATTCTAGCGTGTCTTGGATGGTCAATTATTGTTTGTATATACATAAAACACCTTTCTAAACAATGTACAAAACAATTCAAAAGTGCCCGAGTGTAAATATAATAATACTTAGAAAGGTACAAAACTCCCATTCGCCACCATTGGAACGAAAAGCCACACAATGTAGACAATTGGAACGCGCCTATACAACGCATTACAGCGTGTCGAAACCGCTGCTTGGTGTGGGTGTTCGGCATAGATTTTACAGTTGCTAATACATTAACATAAATCTCAAAGATTTCGAGTGTAAACTGTACTAAAAACGAGTCTCACTAACCTAAATTCGCTTTTTAAAATCATACACGTTCACTTCCGCATTCTCAATGACTATTAGCCGCCATCTTTGAAAATGTTTCAATCACGTGCACGCAGTGGTTTGGTTGGTTACTGGAGACTGACGTCATTTCCATTAGCCAACCAAATCAGTGCCTGTCACGTGATTCGATATTTTCAAAGATGGCGGCTAACATTCATTTTTAATCAGGAAACGAAGGTGTATGATTTTAAAAAGCGGATTTAGGTTAGTAAGACGCGTTTTTAGTACAGTTTACACCCGAAATCCTTGAGATTTATGTTAATGTATTGGTAACTGTAAACTTTATGTCGAAAATTCACCCCAAACAGCAGTTACGACACGCTGAATGCGTTTTATAGGCGAGTTCCAATTGTCTACATTGTGTGAGTTTTCGTTACAATGGTGGCGAATGGGAGTTTTGTACCTTCCTAAGTATTATTATATTTACACCCGGGCACTTTTGAATTGTTTTGTACATTGTTTAGAAAGGTGTTTTATGTATATACAAACAATAATTGACCATCCAAGACACGCTAGAATCGCCTGTGGCCTTAGCGGGGGTGGGACGAATGTGGATTTGTCAAAGGGTGGCAGAGGACCATTGGAGCAATGCGTGTGTGAAATATGAAGCAGATCCGAGCAAGGAAACAGAAATTATAAGCCATTTACCCGAGCGTTAAGGTTTCGAACGCACCAAGTCTGTGACCTTGACCCTGGGCCTAGCTGGCGTGGGACGAATATGGATTTGTCACAAGGTGGCAGAGGACCATTGGAGCAATGCGTGAGTGAAATTTGAAGCAGATCCGAGAAAGGAAACAGAAATTATAAACCATTTACCCGAGCGTTAAGGTTTCGGGACATTTTGTTTGTTTATTGGTGTTTAACGGCCTATCAACAGCTAAGGTCATGTAAGGCCGGGCAAACGGGTTCGATCCCGTTTTAACCTGCTGCATTGGGGGGAAAATTCCAAAATCAGAACTGAATATTTACATCGAGAAACAATATATTCAGCCCTGAAATTAGAATAATCTGACCTGGTGGCAGGTCCATACCACACCAAAGTCACTTGGCCCCTTCCCCTAAAATAGGATTACGAATAATCGTAATACTGACATAAGGGGTATAACCAGATTCAACTGTCTCATACAAAATGTCAAAGACGTATGTATGTGAGGGCCAAACCAGGTCTCCAGTCGGGATTCCGGTTAGGATGAACCCCAATCGTTAAATTACCCATCGCTTGCACCCACCTTCCACCCACGTTTCGGGACGTACGTACGTACGGACGCCGGTAACACTATATGCCCCCCTCACCATTCGGTGGCGGGTGCATAAAAACAGCAGACAACAATATCTGGTTCAGGCCTTTTAAAGGTACATGCCCACTCAGTAGACACAAAATGTTCTTTATATCGAAGACATCATCCGAGACATTTTCGGGCAAACTAAACATTCATTCACCATTACCCCACGTATTGATTGACATTATTATACATTTTATATCAGACGTAAATTTCCACACTGATGTCAGGGGCGATAACCGTGTTTCCTTAAAATGTTAACGGACATTACTATGTATTCTCTGTATTTATTTTTTGATGTGCATGATTGTACTTTATAATCTGTCGAAAATATTATTTTTTCAGGCGACACATTTAATTAGTAAAAATATCATGCCTCATTTGCATACAAAATAGCCTGATACCACCGCGAGTCACTATCAGTAAAATAAATATTACAAAATGATTATATCTGTATAGCAGGCACTCGTAATTTTTAGAACTGGCGGAATAGTGACACAATTATACACTTATTAAATTCCTATAAAGTCCATTTTGTGCCTACTGAGTGGGCATGTACCTTTAAGGGTTAATCTCATCGCGAGCACTATGAAGCTACACTACTGTTTCACGAAACCTGCCCAAATTTTACGGCCATATAAACAAGGCAAAAACAGTAATTGTTTTTTGGAAAATACTAATTTTTATCAAAATTTAAGAATGAGCCTTCTTTTTATTTCGTGAAATTTGGCCAAATATTAATTTTATTACGAAACATTGATTTAACTATGGGAATTTAACATGGGGGAAAAGGAGGTGGAGTAGCTGAGGGAGCAGTCAAAAAAAAAAATTGAAATTGCTTCCGAAACCTGGCTAGCTAGCTTGGAAATGATTTAACTAAGAAAAGAAGTTAAATTTTGAAAATCGGTTCACTGTTTCTGAAATTAGAAAAATGTTCCCATGTGAAGATGTCTACGGGGATTTAACATGGGGAAATTGTATTTTCGTCATAAAATCAATATTTGACCAAATTTCACGAAATAAAAAGAAATCTCATTCTTAAATTTTGATATACATGTATATATATATACAGTGAAATCGCGATGGCTCGAACTGCCACGGGACCGCACATTTTGTTCGAGTGATCGCATCTTTCGAGCCATCGCATCTTTCGATTTAGTCAGTATATTTGCCGACTACTGTACCCGCCGGATTTAGGAAATAAACAAAGCACAATAGAATGTATCCATGTTTTAGATGATTATAATATTTATTCGCAGATTAGTTAGCATGCGAAATTAAATAAACTGCATGTATTTACAAAACTGTCTTTATTTCAATTATTATCAAAGTCGAAAAGCAGAAAAGGTCCAGTATTCACTATAAATAGCGGCGCACATAATTAATGCAGCATGTGGTTGTGACGTCACTCGAAACAGTGGTATTTTCAATGGGCGTTTTTCGTTGTAACTTCTTGGTAGCCTCTCGAATAACACGGGAGTTAAAACGAAAAACGACCAATGACTTACGACAGACTCTATTAAATACTCCGAGTGGACGAAACCGAGAATATTTAATAAATCGGCCGTTTAATGCCGTTGAGCTTGTTATGTTAAATTAAAATTGAAAATGATCGACCATCAACAACGTTAACGATCAAATTGCACCACATTAGGCAATTAATTAAACTGCACTTGAAAAGAAATCACATTTCACAGACAGGTAGAGCACGGCTCGGCCTTTGTTCGTAATAAGTCTGAAGCGGAGGTGTGAAAATTAGCCAAACACAAACTTCGACATCAATTTCGAGTCATCGTATAGCAAAATAGCGAGAAATGTGTCAGCGGGACTTGACAATTGTTTCGAGCGATCGCACTTTTCGAGCCATCGCATTTCGAGCCATCGCATGTAAAATACATTAAACATATAGGGAAAATTATCGGGACTGCGACGCCATTTCGAGCGAGCCCGACATTACGAGCCATCGCATTTCGAGCCATCGCGATTTCACTGTATATAAAATTTAACATTATCAAAAAAATACTGTTTTTTTGCATTGTTTATAGTAGATGGCACTGGCGATACAATCATCATAACGATAAAGCACGAGGTAATAGGTCGTACTGTGAGGCACCATGTCCAATATTTAGTCAGCCATGTCCACTGGTGCTACACTCCACACACGTGTAAACTGTTTCATGTCGAAAGATGCACCAATTTTCTGACGAGATGCCAACTCAGGTCTATTTAATGCATTTTGTGTCTCGTAACAAGTGCAAATTTGTGTGAAAATGTGTTTAAGCAGTATCTTCTGCATGAAGCTGAATGGGAATTCGTCAGGAATCTGGCACCTACTTTGAGACGAAACATTTTACGCAGCATGTATTTATGTGACAGTGACTGGAGAAATGGAACTTGGAACAATGGGTTTTGCGACCCGTGTAGATCCAGTCTGATCGGGATCTGGGGCCCGTTTCAATACACTTTTTACGACTAAAATGTTTGTAAGTTCAAATTCAAGATCGTCTGTAAATTTCAATTTATGGATTTACATTTATTGAGCATAGGCTGCATATGCAGCCTATGCTCAATAAATGTAAATCCAATAATTATTTACAAGAAAACATTGTTAATGTGAAATTTACAGACTATCATCATTTTGCACTTACAAACATTTTAGTCGTACAAAGTTCAGTGAAACGGGCCCCAGCACTCTTCGCCATTTCATCAATGAAACACCTGTCTAACAAACTTAGATTATTCACAGTTTAAAGTAGTGTGCAATTTAATTTGATCAGCAACTAACTCTGGTCACAAATCCCATAAGCCCAATTTCTCCAGTCGCTGCCACAAATCTGTTTGTCTAAGATGTTAATTATATACTTACATATATATACTTATATATATATATGAAAATCCTGACAAATTCTACAGACCTTGTATTTGCAAACACTGTAGATCCAGATGAGCCAGCTCGTAACAAGCCGTCTCATTTGGATCTATCGTGTTTGCAAATTTGTTGGCGTAATGGTTAAAATGGCAATATTAAATCAACAATAAGTTTGGTCAGGCATAGACTGCAGTGCATGGACATATTACAATAACATACAGAGCTCCAGATAAGCTGCGTATTTGCTTAAATACCCAATTACAATTGCCAAAAACCCAATTGAAATCAGAAGTAGCGAGTATCAAAAAAGCAATAAAAAAATTATGGTACCTTTATCATGCTGCAGAAAACAATAAACAGACTACAAATATAGCATATTTTTCTTATTTTCCATGAAAACACATGTCCAAGGAGACAATTTAGAAATACCCAATTGCTTCAGAATTGATGGAGTGACAATACTCAATTACTAATTCGTTATCTGGAGCCATGATAACATAGAACTAATTAAAAATAAACACTACATGTATTTAAAGCCTAAATCAGAAAAAAGTTAGCACATGCAAAAATACAGTAGTAGTAGTTACAATTACCACATGCAATTACCACATAGTCAATTCAATATTGGCCTACGTTATTTTGCTATAAATAAACTAAAACCCAGACACGGTATCATATACAATGCTGGTCAGAATACGTGCTTATAAAACTTCTCGAGTATGCTCTTCAAATTTGCACTCAAAATCTTTGACTGTCAGACAAGCACAGCTGAGTCTCGACTAAGCAAACTTCCCGATTTCTAGCATGTGAACAGAGTACAGCCTCAAGATATTTTATACGCATGGTCCAAGTATTCTTTCTAAGGTGTTCCATACGAATTGACGCTGGTTGTACATGTAGAGTACATGGCCTGTGTATTCTCAGGAATTGCATTGCAAGTTGGTTCTGTGCGTAAACTTCTTCGGAGCAAGTACTAGAAATTCTACTTGAATGGGCTGAGGTTAAAAAGCTTTTTCCATACTCAACAGTCTTGTTGAACTTGCATTGCAAATCAGCTCTGTGAGAAAACTTCTTTAAACATTTGGAGCAAGAACTACAAACTCCACTTGAATACAGTCTCGGCCTGAAGTTACAAATGTTTTCCGAGCTCCATATAAGGTGTGTATTGGCGTATTTTACGTACTTATTTTAGCAGAATACGCATCGACTATCAAAAGTGGGAGTACAAAATACTCGCAGCAATGCAAAAATTGAGTTTCAAATTGAGTAGTGAAAATACTGTAATACAAGAAACGAGGCAAAGCCACGAAGGCCAGGTTTTTTCCAAGCATAGACACTTGGATAACATAATTATACCCACTTTTTGTAGACTAGATGGCCGTGGCCTGCATGTCGCGCCTTGGGGCGAGGCATGGACACTAAAAAAATAGATATAGTAGATGGAAAAAGTTTAACAACTAGAAATGTGACCTGTCAGCACACGAATGCCCCCGCTGGCAGCCAAAGAAAACGAGGCATATTTGATTATAAGCCATTTACCCGAGCGTTAAGGTTTCGAACGCACCAAGTCTGTGACCTTGACCCTGGGCTTAGCGGGGGCAGGACGAATGTGGATTTGTCACAGGGCGGTAGAGGACCATTGGAGCAATGAGTGTGTGAAATGTGAAGCAGATCCGAGCAAGGAAACAGAAATTATAAGCCATTTACCCAGCGTTAAGGTTTCAAAAGCACCAAGTCTGTGACCTTGACCCTGGGCTTAGCGAGGGTGGGACGAATGTGGATTTGTCACAGGGCAGTAGAGGACCATTGGAGCAATGCGTGTGTGAAATGTGAAGTAGATCCGAGCAAGGAAACCAAAATTATAAGCCATTTACCCAGCGTTAAGGTTTCGGGACGTACGTACGTCCGTACGTCCGTACGTACGTACGGACGCCGGTAACACTATTTGCCCCCCTCACCATTCGGTGGCGGGGGCATAAAAAAACTTTAACCGGACACACGGACGTACGGACGGACGTATGCCAAAATGCCGACGATATCGCGCTTTCCGCAAGCGGGTGCGACAATGATGATAAACACCCATGTGAAGTATCAAGGTAATGGGTGAAGCAATTGCAGAGATATAGTACACGAAAAAAACTTTAACAAAAAAATTCAAAGTAATTTGACCTTGACATTGGGCACAGGGGCCGCACGGTTCGGGGTTAGAATGAAAATATGGAAGATGATAAACACCCATGTGAAGTTTCAAGGTAATGGGCGAAGCAGTTACAGAGATATAGTATAACGAAAAGGTTTTAATCAAAAAATTTAACCAGACGTACGTTAAAAAGTTAAAGTTGAAAATGGCTAAGTCAATTACGTATAAATAATAGGTGAATGTAAAAAAATGGTCACATGTTGGATAGTTGTATTTGGTAGGCACCCCTTGGTTATGAAGCTGTGAAAGTTTGGTGGTCGTAGGTGGTACAGTACCAAAGAAATGGACTTAAACAGGAAAACTTAACATTGAAAACGCGAAAACTTAACATTGAAAATGGCTAAGTCGACTGCGCGGAAAAAATGGGTCAAGTTAAAAAAAAAGTAACATGTTGGATAGCGATATGTGGTGGGCACCCCTTGATTATGAAGCTGTGAAAGTTTGGTGGTCCTAGGTGGTACAGTAACAAAGAAATGGACTCAAACACGAAAACTTAACATTGATTGTGGACGCCGCCCGCCCGCCGCCCGCCCGCCGCCCTTCGCCATTCCAATAGCCTGGATTTTTTTTCAAAAAACCTGGCTAAAAATAGAAAATTTACTAAGTTGAGCTGCAAAAAGCAAACACAAACATTTTTAAATTTGTATCATTTGTATCATTTGTTCCCTATTTAATAAGGAAGAAAATCAATAATACATGTGTAAAAGTAAAATATACATTGAATGTCAAATATGGGGATATTTAATGTACATGTATACTCTTTAGATACAACACTTAAATGGAGCCGAGACTCCACACAAAGCCTTATTGAAGTTGTCCTACATAGATTCAGACAACTTCAATACGGCTTTTATTTGTGTCAAGCTGGAAAATATCTCTGTAAGGTTATCACCTCGGGACCTAGGGCCCGTTTCACTAAATTACTTACAACAACTAGAAAATGTGTTCATAGAACACGGATGCCCCATATATAGCTTTGATAATAAACGAGGCAAAATTCCAAATCAAAAAGGGGAGATAAACCATGACCTAGGGGTCGAATCAAAAATCAAAATAAACTTTGCACATCTACTCATCATAGGGAAGCTACATACCAAGTTTCAGATCTGTAGCTAGTACGGTTTAAAAGTTTTACGACTCACAAGGTTGGTGACGGACGGACGGACGGGATGGACAGACGGACAAGGGTAACACTAACTATCGTGGTGGGGCATAAAAAAGTTTGTACAACAATTTCTATGAATTTGCTTGCCACATGAACGTGTGTCTCTAATCTACCACTTTGTACCTACGGGTTCACGTCATTAAAGGTACATGCCCACACAGTAGGCACACAATGTTCTGAACATCTTTATATCAGAGACATCATCTGTCAGAGACATTTTCTGGCATGCAAGCGTGTTTCCTTAAAATGTTAAAGGACATTATTATTAATACTCTGTATTTATTTTTTGATGTGCGATTATCATACTTTATAAAATGTCGAAAATAATATTTTTTCAGGCGACGCATTTAATTAGTATGAATAATTAAAAAAATACCATGCCTCATTTGCATATGAAAATAGCCTGATACTAATGTGCGTCACTATCAGTAAAATAAATATTACTAAATGATTATACCTGTATAGCGGCCACTCGTATTTTTTTGAACTGGTGGAATAGTGACACAATTATACACTTATTTAACTCCTATAAAGAACATTTTGTGCCTATGCCTATGTATTTTGTGGGCATGTACCTTTAAATGCAGCACATCCACAAAATATTTTCCAAAATCGGTTGTCAGAACAAATGTTAATTGTGGGTTTCAATTTTGCACTTACGAATGTACGAAGTTTAGTGAAACAGGCCTCAGGTCTTTATGTAAATAAACAGGACAATATACGTTACAGGATTAGATAGTCGAAATAGAGGATGGTTGCGACTTAAAAACAGAACAAGTTTTATAATCTCGGGCCCTGTTAGGTTGGTTGAGACAGAGCAGAGCAGAGCACAGCCTCAACCATGTGCAAGTACTTTTTCATAAAAAAAAAAAAATACTCCATCCCCCTTTTTTTTATTTCCACCAAATATTGATTTTATTGCGAAAAAACAATTTCGGCAGCAAAAAAAAACAACAAGGAACAGACAGTAATTGCAACATTGAGATTGGAGTGCTTGCTTCAAATGTTTTATCAATGCCAACCCTGTGACTGTACTTAGAAAAATTTCCCAGCAATTTTCTCCAAATTCGTAGAAAAAATCAGGCATTTTGATTGGTTGAGACTAGGGATGTTATCGAATGCCAAAAACGGTATTCGAATACTATTCGAATATTCGGAAAACGCTATATTCGGTAGGCAGACGTAGTTACTCCGCTGGTAATCACACTACACTACACGGTGTGTGCTCTAAATAGCCATTGTTTGCTAGACGGGATCTGGTTCAGATAGCCGCGATTGATGCGTCACAGGTTACAGGTTACATTTCTGTACCTGCGTAGTTACCGGTAGTTAGAAAATGAAAAAATAAACGGGAAAAAATCGATCTCGATATGAAGGATATATTAAATATAATCCAGTTAACCTGGCCTTACACGACCTTAGCTGTTGATAGGCCGTTAAGCACCAATATTCAATCAATCACTGGTGTGTGTGTGTGGGGGGGGGGTGTACATCAGACCACTTTTAATGACTGGAGAAAACGAACAAACAAACGCTAATCATCCAAACAGTTTATCAATATTCAACAGAGCATATATGTATCATACGATCCTCTAACTTCGATAGCCGCACAGATTCGAGACCATTTTTATTTTCTCGTTCTATCGCGAGATTTACGGGTTACGTCACTTCCATTACACTTGTGCGTTCAACCGAAGCCAGATGAAAGGTCACAAATGCCAAGTTAGAAAAATGCGATTTAAACAGGACTAATACATTGCCAAACAACACAACACACCTAAATGTTGTGTTTTCCACTAATCCCATTAACCCCCTCCATTAAAATCCGGATTTCGATAGGAAAACTTACAACATAAATGAGTTCGCTTGAACCCGTATGTTGTTTACATGTTTATCAATGGAGGTCACGTAATATTTGTAGGTAGAAAGGCACTAATAATGTAGGAATATGGATTTTCATTCAGTCACCACCTTGCTACATTAGCATATTTTTTTTAAAATTGTCATTTTTAAGTTCGTCCACATCAGTCCAATACCTCCATTTATCAGCAGATATATGCAATCTGGTCTCTGTTTTTGTTATTCCCATTGTGGACGAGTACCACATGCAGAAGGGATTGAAATGTCTTACTCCAAAAATAGACATTACCACTTTAAAAAAGTATTAAAACCAACAAGCTGAAACTTCATATTGTTTAATTTGTTTAATCTAGCAAATTATATTTTCCAAGTTGGCAATCGTTTGTCTAATCATTTAAGTTCGAAACAATATGTATCGTGACCCTTGAACGCAATGGTACATTATGCAGACACAATTTGTGGTGTTTTCGAACCGGGCACCTGCACCGGAAGAGCATATGACGTCATAGGGTCAGAGGTCGCGACCTTTCACGGTACGCTGGAGGCGGCCATTTGTAGACGAGCGTGTTTTGAAAGTAAACAATTGCATTTCTCCGTGCTTTTGAAACCAGTAAACGCAATATATATACAGATAATTGCATTATATTTGCATGTAACTAATAAAAAAAGGTTTATACTATTATTATTTATTACGCATGTTGTTTAATATCGTTAGTCTCAAATTATGAGCAGTCCAGGATATGTGAAGAAATGACAAAATTAATCTGACCAGCTTACAGCGTATCGGTGTAGATGTAACGCTCCAGTTACGCTGTGTAATTTGATAGTAAAATTATAATTTCTCCCCAAAATGGCAAGTTATAAGTGCTTTAGAATCGTCTCAATGAATTAGTCTAAATAAAGTGACTCCCTACGTACTTGTAATTTTTCGAAGACATATTAAAAACATCACGCCTAATTGATCAAATTACACACCGTATCTGGAGCGCTGTTAATTATAAATCCCGTGCCAGCTAGGTCACGTGTCGGATTGTTTGGAATTGTCGCCGTAAACGCCTGCGGTGTAAGTTGGCTGGCAGCCAGTGACACGTGAAATTTACACAAAGTTGAAAGATAACTTTATTGAGTTTATTCTTAGAACACAAAACAAAACAGGGGCAATATACGGCGTTGCGTTAAGGGTGGTTTTCTCAGATCCAGTTTCATTACTGAATGTATCACGCACAGTTTATCCAACAAATTGTAACTTAATATTTTTTTTTTTTACTATTCGAATAGCAAAACGGTATTCGAATATTCGGACAACAACCGAATATTCGAATATTCGAATATTCGAATATTCGATAACAACCCTAGTTGAGACTGAGCACAGTCTCAACCAATCAAATTTCCTGATTTCGAGATTGAGAAACGAGTACGTGTTCAGAAAGTTTTATAAGCACAGGCCCTGATCAATGCCCAGACTAACTGTCATCAGTTTCGTACAAGGCCTTTACCTCATGTGGTTTACCAGCGAGAAGTGTTTCTAAATGATTTATCACATCTTTCCGGTTCAGGATTTGCATATGTTCTGCTTTCTCAAATGATTTCTGAAAAACTGGCTGCTGTTGCTCTTTTTCCCAGCGGAGACATCCGACCAGACTTCTGATATTGACGGTTCCATCGCCGTTATCTGGTATCGTTATTGGCGCAGCTTTAAGCCAGGTTTTGTTTGTGTAGATGAACTGGCCTGGAGTATCGACGTGAATACCATACAGACAATGCATTTCAACACCAGGAGCAAGTAGGGGGTTTATTAACTTTTCCGTGTCTTGCCGCATCATGTAGCCAGTTTCGTAGTCGATGTCCTGGAAGAGTTGTTTGATGTCCTTGATCGTGTAGTTGCGGCCCGGTGCGACCACCATGACTTCGTCGGCCGACCAGAATTCGTCAGATGGCATTAGCCAGGCAGTGCTCGGCATACTGCGCTGTTCCCGCCGAACGTTGATCGACTTGACGAGCGGCACATTCAGGTTGTCACCTGTAAACACAACGGGAGAGATATGATGAGAATGGAATGGATGAAAAATGATGAGAAAGTACATGGTCCAGTATATGAGATTACATGCCTTTTGTAAAACCTCTGCTCCGCTCTACTAATGTGGGCGGTGGTAAGGTCAGGGGCCCGTTTCACTAAACTTCGTACCACTAAGATGTTCGTAAGTGCAAATTTAGGATCGTCTGGAAATTTCAATTAATGGATTTACATTTATTGAGCATTTATTGCTCAATAAATGTAAATCCAATAATTGTTTACAAGAAAACATTGTTAATGTGAAATTTACAGACTATCATATTTTGCACTTACGAACATTTGAGTCGTACAAACTTTAGTGAAACATTTAATGGTACTAATTGCATTCCTGCCGGGTGTCTGGCAGAAAGCAGTCATCATTGTGTGTGTAGGCTGGATCTATACTGTCCACAAAGGCAATGTATATTGGTTTGTCAGAGCAGGACCACTCTGCAGATGAACATACCCTCTGGTGCTGAACTCTGCACTGGAATAAAATGTTTCACGTTAAAAAATGCACCGATTTCCTGATGAGATGCCACTCAGCTCTACTCAGAACTATCGCATAATAGCAGTTAACATCTAATAACCGGCGCAGCGCATTGCACCAGTTACTACACAAAAACATGTTTATACAGTATATTCCGCATGAATGGGAATTCGTCAAGAATCCGATGCCAATGTTATTTCGACTTGAAACGCCAATGGTACCTGAGACCATGAGTCGGATGGGCTTCATGGCGCCGCCCCAGACCCCGGCGAGGGAGATAAAGCTCTCGATGAACTTGGCCTTCCAAGCCTTGGTGGCATGATTCAGCAGGTAGAGGGTCATGGGGCCGCCCATACTGTGGGAGAGCAGCACCACCCGCTTGTTGTTGTTACTGTAGTACGTCTCCTCAATCAGCGCCGTCAGCTGCTTTATGTAGTCGCCCAGCTCATCTGTAATGACCATTGTTAACATGACTTGATGGATTGAGTGGGCTTAGCACATGTTTGATAATAAGCAGGGGCGGATCCAGCATTTGGGGAATGGGGGTGGGGTGGGTTGTGCTATTTTCGAGCTCCACGGATATAAAAATGCCCCCCCCCAGGACAAATTTTGAAAGCTAGATGTCCAGAAATACACTTTCCTGTGTTTTACGGCATTTAAATTCAGACTCCCAACTGGTGGTAAACTGTGATCTATGTAAACTCTGTGACTGAATGTTGGGGGGGGGGGGGGGGCGGTTGCAACCCTGGTTTTTGCAGCTCAAATAAGCGAATTAAAAAAAAAAAAATTATCATTAATTTTGTTCCCTATTTTAGAAGAAATTAAATCAATAATACATTTGTAAAAGTAAAATATGCTTTGAATTTTAATTCAGGGGGTTCAATACTCTTCAGACACAAAGCTTATCTGGAGCTTTGTTGAATGAATGTAGGAGGAACAATGCATTTTCAGCACAGAAATTACACAGCATTACTGGCATAGACAACCAAGATGACAGCGTGTCATCGCACTATTTTAGATTATTTTGTTTCTTACTGTTTTTGTATGTCGTATGCTAAATGATCAATATTCCAATTTTCTACCAATATTGGCCTCTAGAATATAGGAAATGTCATTTTGAAGGTCTACATGCAATTTTTTTTCATGAGAAATTGACGCGGGGTCAAATAAAAAATCACAAACAAAATGCCACATACCAAATATCAAGTCCCATCTATTACATTTGTAATGTTTTACTTCTTACAGGAAATGTGACAAGATGGACATACGGACGGACAAACACCCATGAAAAAAATAATCCCTAAAAAGTGGGTACATTATGTAGCACCTCAAAAGATTAACTTAACTTGAGACTGTATAATAGAAACAAGCATGCATAAACCTTTTGTGAGCTCGAAAAAAACATGACTGTAAATGGAAATTTGGAGCTTATATCCATGGAAAACAATGTTAACCCTTAGACCGCTACATACAATTGTCGTCTGCTGTTGCTTTTATATCTTGCCATATTTCTCAATAAAAACATGGTTAGACAGCACTTCAGAATCATTTCCAATGGTGCTGTCAAAGCATGTTTTTGATGATAAAAATGGAAAATAAACAGCAGATGACAAAAAATTAAGATAGCGGTAAAAGGGTTAACCCAGATCAGCATGCACATCTGTGTAGTCTGATCAGGGTCAGCACTGTTTGCCACTAAACCAATTAAATGCGTATACTTCTAACAAACAGTGAGTATCTATCTAAATAACTGTGCTGGTATGTCAGTAGTAGACTAGCCACTAATGCCATAAGCCCCGATGATCACGTCACATCCACTAATGTTCCAGCTGATGTGGCCTTACTGGGAGCCTTCCTGAAGTCGAATGGAGCGCCCCTCACTGTGACGTTGCGTTGGTAACCCCAGGTCACCATGGCGTCAACGATCGAGTGGAAGTACGTAGCTGCAACACGACAGATTGATTCAGTGGATAATAAACCCTTAGAATGCGGGAAACAAAACATGTTGTCTGCTATTGTTTCATATATTGCTTTGTTTTTCTCTCTCAATAGCTAGAGAAAGTAAGCAGGGGCTCACATATACCCCCAGCCTCTGCATGGACCGACAAATAAAAACTTTACCACAAATTTCTAAGTAATTTAACCTTGACCTTGGACATGAAGGCCGCATGGGTATGGCATGGAATGAAAATATGGATGATGAATATATGAAGTTTGAAGTCAATCCGACTTACCGTTACAGAGATAAAGGGTATCCAAAAACTTTACCGTGGATGGACGGACAAACGGACAGAATTACGAAAATTATATTTTGTTTTACCCCTCGACATACTTTTTATGCTGGGAGTATAAAAATATGGTTTGGTAGCAATGGAAATCATTGGAGAAACTCAGGCAAACTTCTTAAACAGACCAATCCACACACAGAGCAAGACAGTCCAAACACTATATGCCAGCAGGCTGTACTGAGTTTGGGGACATGCAAATAAACAACAGACGACACAGTTTAATTCAGCACTGTAAGGGTTAATGTCCATTAAACAGCATGGTCACATAAGGACAGATAACTGGCATAGATTTGTTTGTTTATTCGTGCTTAACGGCGTATCAACAGCTATGGTCATGTAAGGCCGGGCAAACGGGTTCGATCCCATTTAAAGTGTTAATACCAGAGTGTAGGTCATCTGAATTACACTGGTAGATATCCATCAATGTGAAGAAGTTATTGATGAAGAATGGACATGAGCCGACTATAGAGATATTCAACATTTGGATGTACGTCCAAAATTGTTGACACCAAGGTCAAGGTCACCCGAATGACTGGTTTGATAGCCATCAATGTGACAAAGCTATTCATGAAGTTTTGCAAGGATCCGACAAATGGATCACGAGATATGCAACATTTGGATTTATGTCCAAAATTGTTGACACCAATGTCACAGTCACCTATGACCCTGGTGTCAGATTGAAGAAACTGTGACAAAGTTAATAATACATTTTAATGTGAGAAAATGTTCAAAGATGTGAAGGTCAAAAGGTCAAGGCCATATTAAAGGTACATGCCCACTCAGCAAGCACAAAACGTTCTTTATAGGAAATAAATTAGTGTATAATTGTGTCACTATTCCGCCAGTTCTAAAAATTACAAGTGCCTGCTATACAGATATAATCAGATATAATCATTTATCAATATTGATCTTACTGATAGTGACGCGCGGTGGTATCAGGCTGTTTTCATATGCAAATGAGGCATGATATTTTTGACAAATTATAATGTATGATCACTGCACATTAAAAATAAATACAGAGAATAAATAGTTATGTTCATTAACATTTTAAGGAAACACGGTTGTCGCCCCTGATATCAGTGTGGAAATTGACATCTGATATAAAATGTATAATGATGCCAATCAATACGTGGGGTAATGGTGAATGAATGTTTTTTTTGCCAGAAAATGTCTCAGATGATTTCTCTGATATAAAGAACATGTTGTGTCTACTGAGTGGGCGTGTACCTTTAAGGAAAGCATAAATGTGTGGTATTTGTGCACAAGTAAGATGTATTGAAATAGTATAGTGATCCTTCAACGGATATAGAAGGTATGACATTTTTCAGTAACTAAATGCTGCCGTCGGTAGCACTCCCTCGCTAGCACTCCCTCGCATTTAATTGCTTAAAAATTACACATGTAGCTCAGACAAAATTGCAGACATAATTTAAGTGGTAGTATAAAATACTCCAAACAATTTGAAATATACTCAATCAGTTTCAAAATGAGAAGACAGGAGAAATGGCCTTATCGCCTTTGCAACCTGTCTAGACCAAGATCAGCATGTGACCTGTAGCCGATTTCATCAAAATTGCAAAGAATAATTATCCAGCAAAGTATATTTTGAGAGACATCATTTATTTTTCCCGAAATGCATTATGTCATACAGAACTAACGACTGCATATATTTGATGATTAAAAGTATGCAGAATTATTACACTGAATTTATTACATTATCACAGACAAAATGACTGTGATAATGTCATAAATTCAGTATAATAACAAGAAACGAGGCAAAGCCACGAAGGCCAGGTTTTTTCCAAGCATAGACACTTGGACATAATTATACCTACTTTTTGTAGACTAGATGGCCGTGGCCTGCATGTCACGCCTTGGGGCGAGGCATGGACACTAAAAACAAGAGGGCCATGATGGCCCTAATTCGCTCACCTGACTCCATGAACACTAGAGGAGAATGTGACAGTGAGTTCATGTGTTTTAAAAAAAATTGTGCTATTTTTAGATGGCGGTCATCTTTGATTAAGCGATGACTTATTTTACCAAATCTGAAAATGCTTCACCCAAGGATCTTAACTTACTATGAAGTCTGGCCAGCATCGGCCATGTGGTTCCTGAGAAAAAGAAGTTCAAAATCTCGAATAAATGGACCTTTTGGCGGCCATCATGGATGACATAATCATCCGATTCCGACAAATATTGCACCCCACAGGCCACGCCCATTTTTGACCCCGGGGTCATCATTTTCACAACTTTGAAAGAGCATTAAATCGATCATTCCTACCAAATTTAGTCGAAATCTGGTCAGCAGTTCATGAGAAGAAGATTTTTTAAGAATTTATGCTATTTTTAAACGGCGGCCATCTTGGATTAGCGATGACCTCCATTTTTAACAAATCTGAAAAGGCTTCACCCATGGACCATAACTGTTAAGTTTGGCTACCATGAGCCAAGCGGTTCATGTGAAGAAGAATGTTGAAATCTCTAATAAAAGAACAACCTTTTGACATTTCGGCGGCCATCTTGGATGACATAATCATCCGATTTCGACACAAAATGTACCAGAGTGATCGCCTCATTCATACCTTCGATTTGATATATAACATGAACATATTTGGTCAAAAATAAAATTTGACCCAAATTTGACCCCACGGGCCATGCCCATTTTTGACCCGGGGTCACCATTTTAACAACTTTGATGAAAGAGCATTGTACATCGATCATTCCTACCAAGTTTAGTCGAAATCCGGCCAGCGGTTCATGAGAAGAAGATTTTTTAAGAATTTATGCTATTTTTAGACGGCGGCCATCTTGGCTTAGCGATGACCTCCATTTTAACAAATCTGAAAAGGCTTCACCCATGGACCATAACTTTTAAGTTTGGCTACCATGGGCCAAGCGGTTCATGTGAAGAAGAATTTTGAAATCTCTAATAAAAGAACGACCTTTTGACATTTCGGCGGCCATCTTGGATGACATAACAATCCGATTTTGACAAAAAAGGCACCAGAGTGATCGCCTCATTGATACCCTCAATTTGATATATGACATGACCATATTCAGTCAAAAATAAAATTTGACCCCAATTTGACCCCACGGGCCACACCCATTTTTGACCCCGGGGTCACCATTTTAACAACTTTGAGAGAGCATTGTACATCGATCATTCCTACCAAGTTTCGTCGAAATCCGGCTAGCGGTTTATGAGAAGAAGATTTTTTAAGAATTTATGCTATTTTTAGACGGCGGCCATCTTCGATTAGCGATGACCTCCACTTTAACAAATCTGAAAAGGCTTCACCCATGGACCATAACTTTTTAAGTTTGGCTACCATGGGCTAAGCGGTTCATGTGAAGAAGAATTTTGAAATCTCTAATAAAAGAACGACCTTTTGACCTTTCGGCGGCCATCTTGGATGACCTAACCATCCGATTTTGACAAAAAATGCACCAGAGTGATCACCTCATTGATACCTTCAATTCGATATATGACATGACCATATTCAGTTACAAATAAAATTTGACACCAATTTGACCCCATGGGCCACGCCCATTTTCGACCCCGGGGTCACCATTTTAACAACTTTGAAAGAGCATTGTACTATTTTTAGAGGGCGGCCATCTTGGATTACGTAATGACGTCATTTTAACAATTTTGTAATCCCCCTACCTAAGGACCATGACCATGAAGTTTGGTGACTATAGGCCCAATGGTTACCGAGAAGACGTTTGAAAATGTTCACGGACGACGGACCGACGGACCGACGGACGACGGACGGACACATTGCGGTAACAATAGCTCACATGAGCTTCGCTCAGACGATATCGCGCTTTCCGCAAGCGGGTGCGACAATGATGATAAACACCCATGTGAAGTATCAAGGTAATGGGTGAAGCAGTTGCAGAGATATAGTACACAAAAAAACTTTAACAAAAAAATTCAAAGTAATTTGACCTTGACATTGGGCACAGGGGCCGCACGGTTGGGGGGTAGAATGAAAATATGGATGATGATAAACACCCATGTGAAGTTTCAAGGTAATGGGCGAAGCAGTTGCAGAGATATAGTATAACAAAAAACTTTAACCAGACGTACGTTAAAAAGTTAACGTTGAAAATGGCTAAGTCAATTACGTAGAAATAATAGGTGAAGGTAAAAAAATGGTCACATGTTGGATAGTTGTATGTGGTAGGCACCCCGTGGTTATGAAGCTGTGAAAGTTTGGTGGTCCTAGGTGGTACAGTACCAAAGAAATGGACTTGAACACGAAAACTTAACATTGTAAACGCGAAAACTTAACATTGAAAATGGCGAAGTCGACTGCGGGGAAAAAATGGGTCAAGTTAAAAACAAGAAAGGAGGCAAAGCCATGAAGGCCAGGTTTTTTCCAAGCATAGACACTTGGATAACATAATTATACCCACTTTTCGTAGACTAGATGGCCGTGGCCTGTATGTCGCGCCTTAGGGCGAGGCATGGACACTAAAAAAATAGATATAGTAGATGGAAAAACTTTAACGAAAAAACTTTAACCGGACACACGGACGGAAGGACGGACGTATGCCAAAATGCCGACGATATCGCGCTTTCCGCAAGCGAGTGCGACAATGATGATAAACACCCACGTGAAGTATCAAGGTAATGGGTGAAGCAGTTGCAGAGATATAGTACACGAAAAAACTTTAACTTTGACCTTGACATTGGGCACAGGGGCCGCACGTGAGTTATAATGAAAATATGGATGATGATAAACACCCATGTGAAGTTTCAAAGTAATGGTCGAAGCAGTTGCAGAGATATAGTATAACGAAAAAGTTTTAACCAAAAAACTTTAACCAGACGTACGTTAAAAAGTTAACGTTGAAAATGGCTAAGTCAATTACGTAGAAATAATAGGTGAAGGTAAAAAAATGGTCACATGTTGGACAGTTGTATTTGGTAGGCACCCCTTGGTTATGAAGCTGTGAAAATCTGTTACATATCAACCAGATATCACCATAACCAATGCTACCAACTCGCTTGCCCAACAGATATACCGAAAATTTGCTAATAAACCCTCCTCTGACCGATAAACAATTTGTTTCCATCACCAATTCCGCCATCTTGTAAATAAACACCACGTGATCGGAACTGCAAGCAAGCGCTTGTAGGACCCAAATCAACTTCCTCTTTTTTCGGTACGTCGAACTAACCACACGTGTTCTCACGACAGGGAAGTTTATATACGTTTTCTGAAGGTTTCTCGGCCTAACGGTTGCTCAATTGCTAATTTAAATATATATATTCTGAATATATTTCACTCTTTCGAATATAGCATTACTTACGACCGTACATTGTAAATTGTGTGTATTGTTTGTTTGTTTGTTTGTATCTCCTGTAGATTGTGTGTGCCACCATGTCCCTTTCCAGGAAATGTCCTGGTACCGGGGATCGGGGGTGTGCGAAGTTCCTCCCTAATTGGGAATTACACCGTCTGTGCAGAGACTGCCGATCCTGCACGCTGGAGTCTACATGTGAGGTTTGTATAGAGTGGTCTGGTGCTCTATGGTCTAAACACCAGAAAGCACTAGACAGGGCCACGGTAAAAAAAGGCAGCTGCATCTAGGAGTCTCTCCGCCGAGGACTCTAGGGTCCTGGGTCACATGACTGTAGCCGCCAGCTCAGTTAGACCCGGTGATTCCGCGGATGCAGTTGCTCCCCAGGTTCTTAATGAGCCTAGGAGCCGTGGGCCCAGCGCTAGCCATGGGGTTAGATCTCCTACCCGGAGATCTACTTCACACAAGGCAACTTCACCACGCCGGAGGCGTAAGGCTCATACCCTTTCTCCACCGTGTACCTCTGGTACTGACAGTGACTCCTCTGGGAGCCATAGTGGTGGTTTCAGCAGTGCTGATTCCAGAAGTCGCTCACCTAGCGCAGGTAGTAGGCGTTCTTTGTCGAGGCATAGATCGCGTAGCTACCGTAGCCATGGTCGTCGTTCACGCTCTCATGAGCGTGATAGACGCCATAGGTCTAGTTATAGACCTACACATGGCCGTAGGAACGAGTCGTCGTATCGCCACAGGCATCGACAGGGTCGTTCCAGAGACCGTTCTCGGTCTCGCAGCAGGTCTAGGGCTCGCTATTCCAGAGGACATGCGTCTTCACCGTCCAGTACTCCCTTTTCAGGGTTTTCTGCGGTAGACCAGGGTAGACGAGTGCCAGAACTGAGCGGGCTGACCAGTAATCAACTGACGACTTTGTCTCGGTTGATAGGTTTGGTTCATGCCAACGCAGGTGGGACATCAGATGTTGTACAAACCAGGCCTTCATCTGTTGTCTCAGCCACGGTCCCTGATCCTGATCCCTACGACAGAGGATCCAGACTCATACCCCACGGTTACGCTAGGCTTCTCGGGAAGCCATGGACACCCATGGATACCCAGGGCCCATTGGCCTCTGCGGCTAGCCATGGCCCATCGGCCTCCATGGCTAGCCATGGCCCCATGGCTTCCACGGCTAGCCATGGGCCAATGCTAAACCACGGCACTATGGATTCCATTACAATACACCCCGAGCCAGGGGAGACTATTGGTAATGAGTCTGATATGGATGAGGTGGAGGAAAACAGACTTCCACCCACATATCAGGAGTCCATCTCTATGCTTAGAGACTGGCTAGGTGCTGCCATTTGTCCACCTTTACCTATACCAAAGGTCAAAGTTGGCGCTTCTGCCTTGGATTTTTTCAAGGAAAACCAGCCTTCATCACCTGCGTCAGCGCTCCCTCAGTGTAGGAGAGTGCAGACGTGTCTGGAGGATCTTACTTCCAGGATCCAAGGTGAGGGAGTAGAACAGGGCAAAGCTTTGTCCTTTCTCCCAAAAGCTCTACCAGTGGGTAAATTTCCCATGCTGAGCAAGCCGAAGGTTTTTCAACCTCATTTCGTATGAGGTACAAGAGCCTCTGCTTCTCATTGAGCCGCCTCCTATTAATCATCATTCCGGGAAGTAGTGAAGCAGGTGGTAGCGCTCTTCCTACTTCTCACTTGGTCTCCTTTCAGACTCTTGAGGGATGGGAGCGTCTGGCAAGAGCGGGCATTCAGACAGTCTCTCATTCAGAACTGTTTCTGTGCGGCGTTCTGTCTACTCTTTCGGAGCCTCCTTCCGATGAAAGGCTGCGAGAGGTTACCAAGTATCTCCAGGTGCTGGCCACTGCCCAGTCCCACACTTTGGAGATACTCACCAGACTTGCAGCTGGACCCACACTCGCTAGGAGGGATGCGTATTTGGCTAGATCTTGTCTAGATGAGTCTGTCAAATCCTCACTGCGAGTGCAGCCCATTGAGTCCAAGACTCTTTGGTCCGCAATTACAAGGCACAGTTCAGTCTTACAAGGATGATATTGCGCACAAGTCATTGCAGAGGGTAGCTGCTTCGCCTGTACCTAAGCCAAAGGTGTCTAAGCCCAAGGTTAAGCCTTTTGTTCACCCAGTGGCTAAGGTATCTTCTGTCACACTGCCCACCGGCAGTGCCCCTCCTTCTTTGCCAAATCTGGTCATTACTAAGCCTGCTTTTAAGAAGAAGGCTGGCCAGGCGAAGCGAGGGCGCAAGGGTAGTCAGAGATAGGGATGCCCACTTCGTCTCCCAGGCCTCAGTGCAACCTTTGACCATACAACATGGCATCAGGTTGCCCATTCCAAAACCGGAAATTCCCACTGGTGGAAGACTTCGGTTTTTCTCCAAGGCCTGGGAGGAAATAATCCGGAGTGGGTATCGAATTCAGTTTCGTGTCCTCCCCAGACCCCTCAGTCAAATGCGAACCATCTCGTCGAACCAGGAGAAGCTTCGGGTTCTCCAGAACGAGATAAAGGCCATGCTTCAGAAACAAGCCATAGAACGGGTGACCGATCGGCACAACCCGTCAGGCTTTTTCAGCAGGCTTTTTCTTGTTCGCAAGAAGACGGGAGGTTGGAGACCCATTATCGACCTTTCCCACTTGAACAGGTCGATAGTGTCCCCACATTTCAAGATGGAGACTTTAGACAAGGTCAGACTGTCTCTGAATCAGGGGGACTGGGTCACGTCTTTGGACCTGAAGGATGCATACTTCCACATAGCAATCCATCCCAGGTCCAGACGCTACCTTCGGTTCGCGTTTCAGGGGGTAGTGTACCAGTTTCGGGCGCTCCCATTCGGCCTTTGTGCGGCTCCTTATGTCTTCACTCGAGTAGTGAAAGCCATGCTCCGCTTTATACATCAGCGGGGTATTCGCCTACACGCTTATCTGGACGATTGGCTTCAGCCAGCCAATTCCAAGGAAATGGCCAGAACCCACATGCGTTATAGTTCTAACACATACTCTTCGCCCATGGGGTTCATTACCAATTGGGCCGGAAAAGTCTGAGCTGGGACAACAGGTATTTGTGTTCCTAGGAGCTCAGTTCAACCTGTCTCAGGGGTTAATAGGGCCGTCTTCGGATCGTATTACACAGATCCGAGGTTCGATAATGTCCATGCAACAAGCACGTGTTGCTTCAGCAAGGACATTACAAGGTCTGCTAGGCCAGATGGAGTCGATGTCGCGGCTTCTGCCTCAGGGCCGTGCGCGAAAACGCCTCCTGCAATGGGAGACCAAGTTCCGGTGGTCACAGGAGTCGGACTCATGGGACCGAACCATTGTATTAGGTCCGTGGTTCCGGGATGCGGTCTCTCAGTGGCTGGATCCGGAGTTTCTGTACTCCATGGTCCCCTCCACCACCAGTTCCGGACATCCATCTGTTTACGGATGCCAGCCTCACCGGTTGGGGAGCCCACCTGGAAGACCAGGTGGCGTCCGGAAAGTGGTCGATGTATTGGCGCCATTGCCATATCAATACTCTCGAGCTACGAGCAGTGTTTCTGGCACTGAAACAGTTTGTCAGAGTGGTAGAAGGCCGGTGTGTCCTTGTAGCAACGGACAATACCACGGTGGCGTCATATCTGAACAAGGAGGGGGGCTCACGGTCCAGGAAACTTTGTCTTCTGTCGATAAAGATCTTGACCTGGTGTGCCAAGCACTCTGTCACGCTGAGAGCTCGTTTCCTTCCGGGGAAACTGAATATTCTAGCGGACAGTCTCTCGCGCGAGGGCGGGATAGTGCATACGGAATGGACTCTGCATGCAGGCGTTCTCAAACACGTTTTCAGTTGCTTAGGGACACCGCATGTCGACCTGTTCGCCACCAGGTTGAACCACCAGCTGCCGACATATGTCTCCCCAGTTCCCGACGGCTCTAGGGGTAGACTCTCTGAGCATGGCATGGGAGGGAATGCACGCTTACGCATTTCCCCCATTTCCGCTGCTGTCTCGGGTGATACTCAAGATCAGCAAAGAGTTGTGTCTGGTGTTGTTGGTTGCTCCACTTTGGCCGGGCCAGCCGTGGTTCAGTCTTCTGTTGTCACTTCTGGTGGACATTCCCATCTGCCTTCCACACAGGTGCGACCTACTGTGCCAACCTCGGTCTCGGCTGTACCATGCCAATCCGAGTATGCTCCATCTGCACGCATTCGTACTATGCAACGATGCATGCAAGAGAAGGGCTTTTCTGAACAGGTTGCCAAGCGAGTTTGTTCATCTAAACGCACCTCCACCAACTCGGTATATGGATATCGGTGGAAAGTGTGGCTGGATTAGTGTGTCGGAAGGCAAGTGGATCCCTTCAGTCCTTCAGTAAACTTTCTTGCTGAATTTCTGATATTCCTCTTTGAGGTGAGAAAGCTTTCGCCAGTAGCAATTAAAGGCTATAGATCTGCTATTGCTACTACGCTTCAGCATTTCTCGGACATTGACTACAGTAACCAGCCTGTTATATCCAATGTTATCAGGAGTTTGGAACTAGAGAGACCTAAAGTATCTTCTCCGGTTCCGAAATGGAATCTTCCATTGGTGCTGGATGTCTTGTCCAAACATCCCTTTGAACCTTTAACTTCATGTTCGTTAAAGTTTCTTACCTATAAGACAGTATTTCTTACTGCCTTAGCGTCTGGTCGCAGGCGGAGTGAGATTCACGCATTAACAGCGGACGAAGCTTGTGTTAATTTCACACATGACGAGTCGGCTGTTGAGTTGCATACCTATCCGGGGTTTCTTGCAAAGAATCAACTTCCGTCTGTGGCACACACCTCTATTACTATCCCGGCCCTTCCTCGTGAGACAGAGACAGACGACAGTGCCATTCAGCTTTGTCCTGTCAGAGCCTCAAAGCCTATCTTAGGAGGGTGTCTCACATCCGGAAGGGTCGCCATAGACTCTTCATCTCCTTTCGTCATAGCTGGACAAAGGAGGTGTCAGCGTCTACAATTTCCCGTTGGATTGTAGAGACCATTAAATTGGCTTACAATCTCTCCGGGGAGCAGGAGTCGTGTCCTGACCATGTCAGTGCCCATGAAGTTAGGGCTCTGTCTACGTCATGGGCATGGCTCAATAATGTCCCCTTAGATAAGGTACTAAGGGTTGGTTATTGGAGTTCAGAGAGCTCGTTTATACGTTTTTATTTACGGAACACTCTACCACATGCACGTGGTTTGTTTGCCTTGGGTCCCTTAGTGGTTGCCCAGTCGGTTATCACCTCTCGGTCAGTTTCGTCCGCTTAGGTGCGTGTTCTCGTTTTTACCGTTTTTTGCCATTATTGTGGTAATTTCGCGTACATATATGTATAATGCAGCCTAACACTATGTGCTTCAGCTTTCTTTGTTTGTATTTACGTTCGTTGTTCGGTCGTAAATTACGCATACAAACTATTATTTTAACTTTGGCTGAGCCAAGGGACTTACGTCCTAGGTGATGTTCTGGCTCCTTGCACCGTCTGGTTATAACTGGAAGTACTTTAATTGACCAGTCGTCCGGGGCCTTCACGCTATAAGCCCTGTTGATGACCGTTCGCTGACGTTTAGCGGGTGAGTTTATAGTTCCTATATCACGCTATTCAGCTGTGTAGGTTCGTTTCTTGTCTGTATTTTCGTCCCACCTCCATTCAGTTATAGTCAGCACTGGTTATGGTGATATCTGGTTGATATGTAACAGATCTTTAAAATTGTGTTTTAACACGTAATTTTTATATCTGTAAATATACAAACCAGATATCACCATAACATTTTTTATGACCCTACCCACCTCCCCGCTCAGTCCGCCACTGCGTCCATGTCTTAAACATGACCCTCGAAAGAGGAAGTTGATCTGGGTCCTAAAAGCGCTTGCTTGCAGTTCCAATCACGTGGTGTTTATTTACAAGATGGCGGACTTGGTGATGGAAACAAATTGTTTATCGGTCAGAAGAGGGTTTATTAGCAAATTTTCGGTATATCTGTTGGGCAAGCGAGTTGGTAGCACTGGTTATGGTGATATCTGGTTTGTATATTTACAGATATAAAAATTAAGTGTTAAAACACAATTTTAAAGGTTTGATGGTCCTAGGTGGTACAGTACCAAAGAAATGGACTTAAACACGAAAACTTAACATTGTAAACGCGAAAACTTAACATTGAAAATGGCTAAGTCGACTGCGCGGAAAAAATAGGTCAAGTTAAAAAAAAAGTAACATGTTGGATAGTGATATGTGGTGGACAGCCCTTGATTATGAAGCTGTGAAAGTTTGGTGGTCCTAGGTGGTACAGTACCAAAGAAATGGACTTAAACACGAAAACTTTAGATTGTAAACGCGAAAACTTAACATTGAAAATGGCTAAGTCGACTGCGCGGAAAAAATGGGTCAAGTTAATACCAAGAAACGAGGCAAAGCCACGAAGGCCAGGTTTTTTCCAAGCATGGACACTTGGATAACATAATTATACCACTTTTTGTAGACTAGATGGCCGTGGCCTGCATGTCGTGCCTTGGGGCGAGGCATGGACACTAAAAAAATAGATATAGTAGATGGAAAAACTTTAACGAAAAAACTTTAACCGGACACACGGACGTACGGAGGGACGGACGTATGCCAAAATGCCGACGATATCGCGCTTTCCGCAAGCGTGTGCGACAATGATGATAAACACCCATGTGAAGTATCAAGGTAATGGGTGAAGCAGTTGCAGAGATATAGTACACAAAAAAACTTTAACAAATAACTTCAAAGTAATTTGACCTTGACATTGGGCACATGGGCCGCACGGTTGGGGGTTAGAGTGAAAATATGGACGATGATAAACACCCATGTGAAGTTTCAAGGTAATGGGCGAAGCAGTTGCAGAGATATAGTATAACAAAAAAGTTTTAACCAAAAAATAAATTTAACAGATGTACGTTAAAAAGTTAACATTGAAAATGGCTAAGTCAATTACGTAGAAATAATAGGTGAAGGTAAAAAAATGGTCACATGTTGGATAGTTGAATGTGGTAGGCACCCCTTGGTTATGAAGCTGTGAAAGTTTGGTGGTCCTAGGTGGTACAGTACCAAAGAAATGGACTTAAACACGAAAACTTAATATTGTAAACGCGAAAAGATAACATTGAAAATGACTAAGTCGACTGCGCGGAAAAAATGGGTCAAGTTAAAAAAAAAGTAACATGTTGGATAGTGATATGTGGTGGGCACCCCTTGATTATGAAGCTGTGAAAGTTTGGTGGTCCTAGGTGGTACAGTACCAAAGAAATGGACTTAAACACGAAAACTTAACATTGAAAACGCGAAAACTTAACATTGAAAATGGCTAAGCCAATTGCGCGGAAAAAATGGGTCACGTTAAAACAAGAAATGAGGCAAAGCCACGAAGGCCAGGTTTTTTCCAAGCATAGACACTTGGATAACATAATTATACCCACTTTTTGTAGACTAGATGGCCGTGGCCTGCATGTCGCGCCTTGGGGCGAGGCATGGACACTAAAAAAATAGATATAGTAGATGGAAAAACTTTAACGAAAAAACTTTAACCGGACACACGGACGTATGCCAAAATGC
Source organism: Conchocele bisecta (assembly GCA_029237695.1). NCBI lineage: Eukaryota > Metazoa > Mollusca > Bivalvia > Lucinida > Thyasiridae > Conchocele > Conchocele bisecta. Next base: position 9,597,563 of record CM055265.1, on the reverse strand, counting down.
CGACGATATCGCGCTTTCCGCAAGCGGATGCGACAATGATGATAAACACCCATGTGAAGTATCAAGGTAATGGGTGAAGCAGTTGCAGAGATATAGTACACGAAAAAAATTTAACCAAAAAGCTTAACCAAAAACTTTAACCAAAAAACTTAACCAAAAAACTTAACCAAAAAACTAAACCAAAAACATTAACCGGACGTACGTACCAAAGTGCCGACTATATCGCGCTTTCCACAAGCGGGTGCGACAAAAACTTTAACAAAAAAATTCAAAGTAATTTGACCTTGACATTGGGCACAGGGGCCGCACGGTTGGGGGTTAGAATGAAAATATGGATGATGATAAACACCCATGTGAAGTTTCAAGGTAATGGGCGAAGCAGTTGCAGAGATATAGTATAACAAAAAAGTTTTAACCAAAAAACTTTAACCAGACGTACGTTAAAAAGTTAACGTTGAAAATGGCTAAGTCAATTACGTAGAAATAATAGGTGAAGGTAAAAAAATGGTCACATGTTGGATAGTTGTATGTGGTAGGCACCCCTTGGTTATGAAGCTGTGAAAGTTTGGTGGTCCTAGGTGGTACAGTACCAAAGAAATGAACTTAAACACGAAAACTTAACATTGTAAACGCGAAAACTTAACATTGAAAATGTCTAAGTTGACTGCGCGGAAAAAATGGGTGAAGTTAAAAAAAAAAAGTAACATGTTGGATAGTGATATGTGGTGGGCACCCCTTGATTATGAAGCTGTGAAAGTTTGGTGGTCCTAGATGGTACAGTACCAAAGAAATGGACTTAAACACGAAAACTTAACATTGTAAACGCGAAAACTTAACATTGAAAATGGCTAAGTCGACTACGCGGAAAAAATGGGTCAAGATAAAAACAAGAAACGAGGCAAAGCCACGAAGGCCAGGTTTTTTCCAAGCATAGACACTTGGATAACATAATTATACCCACTTTTTGTAGACTAGATGGCCGTGGCTTGCATGTCGCGCCTTGGGGCGAGGCATGGACACTAAAAAAATAGATATAGTAGATGGAAAAACTTTAACCAAAAAACTTTAACCGGACACACGGACGAACGGACGGACGTATGCCAAAATGCCGATGATATCGCGCTTTCCGCAAGCAGGTGTGACAATGATGATAAACATTGGGTGAAGCAGTTGCAGATATAGTACACGAAAAAACTTTAACAAAAAAATTCAAAGTAATTTGACCTTGACATTGGGCACAGGATCGCGCTTTCCGCAGGCAGGTGCGACAATGATGATAAACACCCATGTGAAGTATCAAGGTATTGGGTGAAGCAGTTGCAGAGATATAGTACACGAAAAAAAACTTTAACAAAAAAATTCAAAGTAATTTGACCTTGACATTGAGCACAGGATCGCGCTTTCCGCAAGCAGGTGTGACAATGATGATAAACACACATGTGAAGTATCAAGGTATTTGGTGAAGCAGTTGCAGAGATATAGTACACGAAAAAAGTTTAACAAAAAAATCAAAGTAATTTGACCTTGACATTGGGCACAGGATCACGCTTTCCGCAAGCAGGTGCGACAATGATGATAAACACCCATGTGAAGTATCATGGTATTGGGTGAAGCAGTTGCAGAGATATAGTACACGAAAAAACTTTAACAAAAAAATTCAAAGTAATTTGACCTTGACATTGGGCACAGGATCGCGCTTTCCGCAAGCAGGTGTGACAATGATGATAAACACCCATGTGAAGTATCAAGGTATTGGGTGAAGCAGTTGCAGAGATATAGTACACGAAAAAACTTTAACAAAAAAATTCAAAGTAATTTGACCTTGACATTGGGCACAGGGGCCGCACGGTTGGGGGTTAGAATGAAAATATGGATGATGATAAACACCCATGTGAAGTTTCAAGGTAATGGGCGAAGCAGTTGCAGAGATATAGTACAACAAAAAAGTTTTAACTAAAAAACTTTAACCAGCGTACGTTAAAAAGTTAACGTTGAAAATGGCTAAGTCAATTACGTAGAAATAATAGGTGAAGGTGAAAAAATTGTCACATGTTGGATAGTTGTATGTGGTAGGCACCCCTTGGTTATGAAGCTGTGAAAGTTTGGTGGTCCTAGGTGGTACAGTACCAAAGAAATGGACTTAAACACGAAAACTTAACATTGTAAACGCGAAAACTTAACATTGAAAATGGCTAAGTCGACTGCGCGGAAAAAATGGGTGAAGTTAAAAAAAAAAGTAACATGTTGGATAGTAATATGTGGTGGGTACCCCTTGATTATGAAGCTGTGAAAGTTTGGTGGTCTAGGTAGTACAGTACCAAAGAAATGGACTTAAACACGAAAACTTAACATTGTAAACGCGAAAACTTAACATTGAAAATGGCTAAGTCGACTACGCGGAAAAAATGGGTGAAATTAAAAAAAAGTAACATGTTGGATAGTGATATGTGGTGGGCACCCCTTGATTATGAAGCTGTGAAAGTTTGGTGGTCCTAGGTGGTACAGTAACAAAGAAATGGACTCAAACACGAAAACTTAACATTGATTGTGGACGCCGCCCGCCGCCGCCCGCCCGCCCGCCCGGCTTTCGCCAATCCAATAGCCTGGATTTTTTTTCAAAAAACCTGGCTAAAAAAGTAACATGTTGGAAAGTGATATGTGGTGGGCACCCCTTGATTATGAAGCTGTGAAAGTTTGGTGGTCCTAGGTGCTACAGTAACAAAGAAATGGACTGAAACACGAAAACTTAACATTGATTGTGGACGCCGCCCGCAGCCCGCCGACCCGCCCAGCTTTCGCCAATCCAATAGCCTGGATTTTTTTTCAAAAAACCTGGCTGAAAAGCAACATGTTGGATAGTGATATGTGGTGGGCACCCCTTGATTATGAAGCTGTGAAAGTTTGGTGGTCCTAGGTGGTACAGTAACAAAGAAATGGACTCAAACACGAAAACTTAACATTGATTGTGGACGCCGCCCGCCGCCCGTACGCCCGCCTGCCCGCCATCCCGGCTTTCGTCAATCCAATAGCCTGGATTTTTTTTTAAAAAAACCTGGCTAAAAATTAATAAATTTATCCCTCAAACTATACTATGCTAGATAAGTATACTTTGCAATGTTGGTGAAATAGGCTACAGGAGCTAGACTGATCGTGAATGCCATAATGCCCGTTTTCATGTTTGTTGTAGTAGGAAGTATAACAATAGTACAATGCAGTTGTGCAAAGTGACCAGGATATTACCCCTTACACTGTCAGGGCTCCAGATAAGGAATTAGTAATTGAGTATTGTCACTGCATCATTTCTGAAGCAATTGAGTAAAATAAAATCACACAACTGTTTACACATCAACAGACAGCAATTATTGAATAGTTTGCTTCGAAATGAAAACATGTCTTGGCATTTCATTAGAACTGTCTCCTTGGAGACAATTCTAATGAACTACCAAGATGTGTTTTCATGGAAAATAAGAAAACTATGCTATATTTGTGGTCTGTTTATTGTTTTCTGCAGCATGATAAAGGTACCATAAAATTTGTATTGCTTTTTGATACTCGCTACTTCTGATTTCAATTGGGTTTTTGGCATTTTTAATTGGGTATTTAAGCAAATACGCAGCTTATCTGGAGCCCAGCACCGCTATCTTAATTTTTTGTTGTCTGCTGTTTATTTTCTATTTTCCATTTTTATCATCCAAAACATGCTTTAACAGCACTTTAGAATAATTTACAACATGCTTTGACAGCACTTTAGAATCATTTCCATTGGAAATAATTCTGAAGTGCTGTCAAACCATGTTTTTATTGAGAAATAAGGCAAAATATAAAAGCAATAGCAGACGACAGTTGTTGTGTGTAGCGGTCTAAGGGTTAAGTGTCGGGATAAACTACTTCATTATATACAATAAATACACTTGTCGATTAACAGGACATACATGTATACTAATTAACTACCGGTATAGAGTATTAAAGAAAGTACATTCAGCAGCAAATACCCGTTACACCATACATGCACATGTACCGGTATCTGCTATATTTCTGACAAAGGTTATCACCGACGAGGGTCTCACTCACGAACGTCAAGGTCACCTGAATGACACAGGCTGGTTAGCCATCAATGTGAGGAAGCTATGAAATTTTGTAACGATCTGATCAACATATCTGGAGATATTCAACATTTGGATGAACGTCCAAAATTGTTGAAGATCAAGATCACCTGAATGACAGGGTGGTTAGTCACCAATGTCAGGAAGCTATGGATGAAGTTTGGTAAAAAATCCAACCAACTTACCAGGAGATGTGCAACATTTTGATGTACATGTAGGTCAATAATTGTTGACACCGACCTACAATGTCGTCTACGATGTCGCCTACACTACCGGGTATGTCTCACTTTCCACTCATATGGGTGAGGCAAAAACCAAACTCTTGATAATGAAGACAGTTTATGTGTTTGATTGCATATCACAGTTTGGAAGTTGCTGAATAAATTTCAACAAATATGTGCATCACATTATACGTCACATCCCAGTGTGCAGGCAAAGATAATGCGATCACAGCCGACAAAAGACTCCTTACTGTCTGTTTCACGAAACCTGCCCAAATTTTACAGCCATATAAACAATGCAAAACCAATAATTTTTTTGATAATATTAAATTTTATCAAAATTTAAGAATGAGCCTTCTTTTTATTCGTGAAATTTGGTCAAATCTTGATTTTATTACGAAAAATGAGTTCTCTATCGGAATTTAACATAGGGAAAAAAGAAGTGGAGTGCCCGGAGGACGAGTCGAAAAAAATATATGGAAATTGATTCTGAAATCTAGCTAGATAGCTTGGAAATGATCTAACTAAGCAAAAGCAAATTTTGCATTTTAAAAATCGGTCCACTATTTCTGAAATTAGAAAAATTTCCCCATGTTAAATCTCCATAGACATCTATGAAGATTTAACATGTGGAAATGTTTTTTTTCGTTTTTTTCGCAATAAAATCAATATTGGACCAAATTTCACGAAATAAAAAGTAGGCTCATTCTTAAATTTTGCTATAATTTAATATTATCAAAAAATATATTGTTTTTGAATTATTTATATAGCCGTAAAATTTGGGCAGGTTTCATGAAACGGACAGTAGGTGAGCTGCACCCAGCATATCCCCTACCAGCCTGTCCAACAAGCCATACACAGGTCGCCAATCATTTATGTTGATGGACCGTACAACGATTGATTTAGTACTGTATATTTAACTACTTTCACTACCTGGGAAAACTTTTTTTGCTAGAAATTGAAAAAGGGGCACGAGTCTTGTAGATTCCACTTCTGTGATAAAAGGCGATTTTCGTCAAATATGAATTGTGAAAATTATACAAATTATGGATACTAGTATATACACTGCAGCTCCATTATAACGCGATGGTCGGGGTCCAAGATTTCAAATCGCGATCGAATCCGACCTCGTTATAAAATTTCGGGACATGCACGGGTACTGGTACTGCACAGGTACTGGTATCATCCGCATTTCGGTTACCAACTATTGCGGGAATTCCATCAGCAACGGACCCATATAAAATCATGTCATTTGAACAGAAGCTAAAGTAATTATTAATAATGCCTATGACATACAAACTTGTATGTATTAATGTATTAAACATACAAGTTATTTATAAAATCATGCTTATTACGTTGTATAGTGCTCGCGATAGACAGACGCTTATTACAATGTATACTACTCACGATCAACAGACGCTTAAAGGATTAATTGAAGTAGTATATAGGGAGTCAAAATGATACCACCTAACGGTGGTATCATTTCTCCTCCCTATATACTACTCCACCACCCCCCGAAAAATCATTAAAAATAAAAATTGGTTAACGAGGAAATTGTCTCCCACCAACCACGAAATATTCAAAATTGGTGTATAAATACATCATGTTTTTTTTCACGTCCAATTGAACAGATAAAACAATAGTCTTAAAAAGGATTTATTTTTGACACCAATTTATGAATTTATTCTAATAAGTTTCCGATTTAAATGCGTCCTCGCGCAATAGTCTATATTCCAACACCATATTTTCCTCCTCCGATATAGCTAATTGATTCCGTAGATCAGCAATTAATTCTACCAGCTCTAGTCTACCACGTTCACCTGTAGCCACAGGGCAGCGTTAGTTGCTTATGTCTACAAAGAGTTTGGGCACTAACGAATTTACAAGGGCATCTGGGGCATTGAAATTGCGGGGGGACACAAGGAACTTTCTACGTCTCGCTAGATGCCGCCGTAGATAGTCTTTACGCGTAAACGTCTTACAACAAGTCTCACACTCCATTATATATGTATATGTTTATGTTTATATTCAATTGGTCGTAAAAAAAACATAATGTTTTCAAGACCAATTGAACAGATAAATTTCATAGGTTATACAAAAGTATATTACAGAAAATATGATAACGTCAGAAACTAGAGCAGAAATAGAAAGTTTGAGAAGAAAAGCCGAATCTCTAGGGATTACTTATAGTAAACGGTTGAGAGTTAGGGGGTTGACAAAGTTGATAAATGCCACAAAGAATGAGGCGTTTACAGAAAATATGATAACGTCAGAAACTAGAGCAGAAATAGAAAGTTTGAGAAGAGAAGCCGAATCTCTAGGGATTACTTATAGTAAACGGTTGAGAGTTAGGGGGTTGACAAAGCTGATAAATGCCACAAAGAATGAGGCGTTTATGAAGCGGTTTACCCGCGCCCACAAACGAGGAGCCTTTAAAGATATATCCAAAGCGGAGGAAGTAGGTAACAGAATTCAAAAAGAAAGTATTGCGGGTTAAGGGCTAGTGTAATCAAACCTTCAAGCACAATAATTTGTCCCAAATAGACGCCAAATAATAATAAGAAAAAATCTATCGTTAGTGCATAGTGGAAAAAAAGGTGAAGAAATAATGGGGCTCACATAAACTTTGGAAAAGGTAGAAAATGGAAGACGGTATTACATTATCCTTTCGTAAAAACATAACAATAACGATCGGAACGCATGTCCGATAACTCGCTCCCGTATCTAACAAACCAATTTTATTTGAGATATTCATATTCTTTACTAGCTAGACATATTGGAGGAAATTTAAAAAAATGAAAACCTTAAAACTAATAAAATTCACAAAAATCTCGGTGTAGCGAACCCACTATCACAATGAAAACCGTTTAAAAAATGGCTGTCAGATAAAGCAAACAACGAATAATGTCCGATAAATATACAACCAAATACAAAGTGGAATTTGTAAATGGTAGAAGGTGTTTGTAAAGCTAAACAGGGTAAGTAAGGGTAATAGAATTGGGATAACAATCCAAAGAAGCAGCAGAGGAGACTTCCATAATGTTGAGAATAAAAAGTTATGTATTCTTTAGCATAAGTATAATACGACCTTGTATCTGTTCAGTGTCTAGCTATGCACCTTGATAAAAAGATCAACCGGACAGATGTACAGAAAAAGCGAAGAGAACTTTAGTAACAATATTTCGTAGTAAAAGTGGTTTTCAACACACCAATTTCTTTTTCAGATCTGAAAAGGATGAAGAGTTTTTTTTAAAATCGTAATAGAAGTATACTCAACCCACCGAAATTAATGTATGGTGTTGAAAAGTACCATCGCACTATAAAGGTAATAGGTAATAAACCAATGACAATATGACTGTTTATTAATACGCATTTCAGATAAACAAACCTTATAAAACCATCTAAAAATTACGCCTGCGATAATTGCAAGCAGAAATTCCACGAAAGCGAGTAATATAAGAGACACGGACCAACATGTAAGAGTGACAAAATATTATGTGATGGTAATTATTTAGAGCGCCCGCTTCGTCCGTTCGAGAAAGCGGTTACCCAAAAGGTTTCTAACATTATGGGGCGATCGTGGATGTATCTGGTGGAAAAGAGGAGGGAATTCACATTCACCACGAACAGTGCGACACGAGGTGAAAGAATGTTTTTAGGAGCTCCGTTAGATGGATACTGTCCAAAACCCAATACGTATATCAATATCACGGCTGTTACTGGCAAAACGAGTGAGATTCATGCAAGCATAGAAAAAAGAACGCGCATACCACTATAAAGAGATAAAGTTATTAAGAAAAAGCTAAGAATTCACCTAAGTTATGTGGGAATAGCGAATTCCAAAAGAACGAAAATATATCAAAGATCGGTTTGACACTACTCTTTAATCCATATCAGATAGTATACGATTTTGAGGCATCTCACCAGCCAGAAGATTGAAACTACCGTATAGTTTAGATTACGAAGCAGAGCACGTTCCGCAAGCGTTATCAAAGGAAGATAATTTTCTCAGAACAATAACTCATATTTGAGATAAAATCCCGCAAAACTTATAGAAAAATCAGTCAAGAAGATTTGAAATCAGGAAAAGCTATAAGAGAAGAAGTGGGTGTTCAAGATATAAGTATAATCCGGAATATTTACGTAAAAACCAAATCCCCAAGATCGAACAGTGATAGAGCAAGTACCGGTATAGTTTTAACAGCCAGTAATACGATATAAACTTAATAAAGAAATACCTAGTAGGGGGCGAACTTACATCAACACAAAGAAATAATGGCTGAAAAACGTGTGCAAACGCAACAAATTACTAATGTTACTTTACTCTCATAATTTAGATTTCTTGATGTAATCTTTATTCTAGGACCTGGTGTAAGTTAACGATATTTGGATAAAAGCCTACCGACTTGCAAAAGGACAGAAATCATATCATTCCTTATGGATTGGTTCGATTCGCCAGACAACTGGATACCCAGACTACCCCGATATAGAGAATTGGTAATCCAAACTATCTGGGAAAATGTTAATAGTTGAAACAGAATTTAAGTAATGTCCGTAGAATTTTCGAAAAAATAATATGAAAACTTTCAGAGATTGGTTAAATATTATAACGATTAGATTGTAACACAGTTTCCTAGAAGCGGTGGAAAAATGTGTGAATTTTATAAACCACAAGGTGTGATATTTATCAAATATCGCGGTAACACTACCTGGAGTAGCTATACAATATTTTATTAGAGGAACCAATAAAGAACAAAAAATCTTCAAAGACATATACCGGAGGATGCTCCTAATGCACCAAAAGAAAAACATACGAAGATGAGAAGGACGCTCTAGTTGGTGTCCATCAAATATTAATTACACGCTAGCAGAACAGCCGGTGTTGTCCAATATTAAAAGTCAAATGAAATTAACAAACTTGCAAGGCTGTTTTGGGTAACGATGCAACGCTTATTTTATCTAACGTTAAATAAAGAGATGCCGTTTGGGAAGAGAAACTATACACCATATAGATACCCCACATAACCCTAAATATAATAAAAAAGTTTTGTAAAAGAGTTTTAATCAGGAACTGGTTTGGGTTTGCGGAGGTGGATATAGAAGTTCACACAACTTAAAACATAAGGTTTTCTGAAATGTCCCCCATATTTAAAAACAGAGAAGTAGAGGTTGATGAAGTTCCACACACATTTTACAATATTGGAAGATACTGGAAGAACTAAGGAAATTGAAGAAAATTTGGTGGGAACTATGACCGCCATGGGGGTTTTTTTTTTTTTTTTTCTAAAAGTATTGCGTACGCGCCACTGTTGAAATGGTATTTAAACGACGGCCTAGAAATAACGGAGGTCATCGTGTTATAGATTTAATTACGTGGTAAAACCCTTCGATGGTTTCGCAAAAGAAGTACAGCCGCAAGACGAACAGGCGATGGTAGAACCAAATAAGAAACCATTAAGCCGACATAATGATACATTATATGAAACTCGTGTTGTGGAAAAATGATAGAAGGCCAACGGAGAGACATTTTAAAAACGTCATATACGCGAGACGAAAACCTGTGTTGGACAAAGCATTAAGATCCGCGTATTTGATGATTTGGAAGAGATAGGATAGGCGTACTAAATATCTTCAAAAACCCAGTGTGCGCTAACAAGCCATTCCATTTTGTAATAGCGGTTTATCAACTAGCTAAATTGAGAATGTTGGAATTTTACTATACGAATTTCTAGATAAATACATAAAAAAGAGAAACTTTGAAATTAAATACTGATGATACAGATAGTAAGTATATAGTAGTTATGGAAAAACGATAGAGGCATTGATTAGACCTAACTTACTAGACGATTGAAAAAAGAAAAAAATAAATGGTTTGGCTTGGGATAAATGAGCGAAAGAGACCCGGAACTTTTCAAAATGGCATTTTTAGCGGGAAAGGGCGATAAGCGTTATCTAGTAAGTGTTATATTGTAGAAAAAATTAATTTCACTAAAGATAATTTGAACCAATAAACAATTAATAAAACTCGCGAAAGGAATGTCCAAGAGAACTAACAAATTAAATTGGGATAGATATAAACGATACTAAGTGAAACTACAGAAGATGGAAAAACACATTATAGATTTAGCACAAAATAGAGGATTTAAAAATGAAAGAACGGCCGATATGAAAACGACTGTCAACAAAAAATTAGGACTCTCGTCATACTATACGCTAAAGTCGCTTTACCAGACTGGGGCACTATCGGGGAATGAATACATACAGAACCCTCTATGAATTAAGTTAATCGGGGTAGCTGGGTGTCAGAAACACTATAAGAAGTTTCTATCGCCGAACAAACCCTCGAGATGTGCCCATCATCCAAATAGTAGAGCACTGGCTCAATCGGTTTTGGTAATAGATCGATCTAGATGATATACATTGATAGAACCACACTGGATCATCGCGCGGCGCGGCTGCCACCTTCGAGCTCTCCCGGTGGATACAGGTAACCTGACGTCAATATACTGATGGAAGCCGCTGCTCCTCTAAACCAACGGGTCGCCCCGCGCGAGACGGAGAGGGCTTTGCTCGTCACCCTTTTAACTTGATACATCTACAGGCTTCTTACCTATCAATCTTGTTCAACCATTCCCTCCGTTCAGGGCGAGACCACGGGGCAGTCTGGCCACCACTCGGTCGACACGTGAATGGGGGTCTACAAGTTCTTTGGCCGTATTGGAGTCCGAACAGTCTCTCAGCCAGGTTCGATGACGCGTTCCACGAACCCCTGGTCCCGTGATGTTGACGCGCCGCTTCTGATAGAAACTTTTTTTCTTAGACAATAGGATGAGAGACCGCGCCCATGAAACGCGGCCGGGATCGACCTGGAGAAGATTCCGTCCATTTGAAGAGGACTAATTCCTCTAATATATTCGGTAAAGAGCCTCACCACTTCCTTAGACTCATTAGTGGCAAACGGCTCAGCCCGACACCACCTCACAGACTCTGTTTACTGTACCAAAAAAAAAATTAAACGCTCGCTACGTCAACATTGTCAGTGCGTACTGTAACGTTATGCGACCGACCGATCGTGAGGGAGAAACATGAGATCCGCTTGTGAACTTGGTTTTCGGACACCCAGCACGTCGAATTTCGGGCGCGGAATATTGTGAGGCGCGGGTAAATAATATCAGCCAATGGCCTGCCTTCTAGCCAGTCCTTGACAAAAGGCGTTTTTCTGAAACTTGGTCGCCTGCCGCGAGGTTTCTTGATGGCACGATCCCCTTCCAGTAGCCGCGTGGACTATCGAATTATTCACAGCTTGCCGTTAGTTTTGGTATCAAGTTTGCGCGTGTTCATCCGTATGCGAATATTCTAATATATTCGGACAATCTCCAACATGCCCTCGCCAGTTCGTCCGGTAACTGCGTCGTTAATAATAAACCTTTGTTTGAAGAACAATTGCGATTGTCGCTGCAGCCCCAAATCCGCGTTTGGGATGGAACAGGAGAGGACTCTAATTCATCCAATCTCGATTGGGAGAATCTAACAACCGCTTTGCAAAAGGGTGGCCCTTTTTCGTCCTCGAGACAATCACTGGCCAACGAATCATACTCTTTCACCAGGTAAACGATGTTTTGGCAGTGTAGCCTACATCATTCATAGCGTTTATAAAGTTCTCAACTAAATCGTTCTATATATATATATTTAAAAAAAAAAAAAGTTTTAATATTTAATTAAAATCTCGATTGATATAATAGCCGGCGAGAACCCACCACACCATTCCCAACGTTGATGAACGCATCTCCGCGGTCCTTTGGGCTCTGACGGTACATATAAATCTGAAGTTGGGGCTCTGATCCATTGGATTCGAACTCTTGTGCGGATAAGCCACGCGTACTCGCGTTGGCTTCTTCAACGTTCTGAAAATTTTGCGCGGCGTGATTTTCGCGGCGAAGCTCTTCATTGACCCAGTCCCAAGATGGCGGTTCGTTTTTTTCGACCATGCTACCTTTGCGCTATTGAAGTTGTTTTCTACAGCTAAATCATGACGCTTACCTCCTCATCCACGTTCCGACGCTTTTCATTTTAGAGAATATAAAGTTGCTACCGCTGAACGCCATTGCGTTTACAAGCGCACCACCTACTATACAGCGATGAAGACATTTATTTCCATATATTAACTGTAAATTCCAGCTTAACTATATAATCTCGGGTCCAAACTTTGCGCTGCTACATCTAAGTCGCTAGCCCTTACGTCTCTCACAGTAACGTCCAATTTGGAGCGGTTCCTCCTAGGGCCATTCATTGATAGTCGAGCATACCCGAACTGAAACCCGATATCACCACGGCGTGATAAAGCGCATTCCACTAACATATTACCATCCTTGTTCAGCCATTGTTTTATTAATTTATTGCATATAAAATGGGTCGCGATCATGTTTAAATGGGGCGCATCAAATTAACATTGTTGATGATGGTGTTAGCTAACTTTCTTCTGAACACTGGCTGGTTGTTTTTTTCTGGTATTTCCACACCACAGGCACCAACAACTGCCCAGACCACTACCAACAACCCAACCCCAATTCACAATTAGGTTCAATCGGATTCGCCCCAACTCCAACGGTAGTTTGTATTGGTGACAAATTCTTTGAATTTGATTGGGGGTTTGTGGTTTGGTTTTTTTCTCCAAATTCGTGAATGGGGGTTTGTTGTACGCACTCTGTATTCAGATTTTTGCTGTCTCCCCGTCCCCGATTGCCAACCCCAATCTCGATTGAGTTTAGCCTCTCGAAGCTCGGCGAGTATTTATACTTGTTTAACTTTTCGGTGTGGCAACCGCCGCCCACCAGCGCCTGTTCTTTTGGGATATTTTATATGCGGTATGTCATCATGGCGAGTAACACTCTGGTTCGATTGTGTTGGAGCATCTGGATCACTCCGTCACTCTCGGGGTGTGTCTTGTGTCATCATTTATAATATTAATATTAGAGCTTATATTCGTGGCATATATGTGCAAATTGACAGTGTTAACCCGTGTCAACGCGGTTGTCAGCGGAGCTAAAATACCTTCCAAACTTGTGATAAATTGAGCACAGGTTGTTCTAAAGTGTGTCCTATAAAAGGGTCAGTCTCTAGAACGGAATCACCCTTCGGTGTTTGGGTATAGGGAGAAGTCTACTACGGCGGAGCGTACAAATGAATAGCCGCCGATCCAAGAGTTTATGTCATCTCTGCATCCCAATTTGGATTCGTATCGCGCAATAATTTTATCAATCTCCGCATCTGACATCCTATCCACTAAAACTGTGAGACGCCTACCGCGATACATTCTCCGATTGTCCCCCAGCAACCAGCGCGAGCTAGCCCGCTCTCTCTAGCCGCATTTTCATTTTCATTCGAGTCGTTGCACTCAACCAGATCCCGATTGCTCTGTCTGATCATTATTGTTTGCAGTCCCGGAGTTGAGGTTTCTTCTATTATGCTGAGTCGAGAAGTTTCGTCGGCATTCATTTTTCTTAAAATTAATTTAACTATTCTAACAAGTCTCATCACTTTAACATATTATTTAATTTTTATTCAAATTATTAAAATAATAAATGCCACCAACCCGATCTTAGATCACCATTATGCTCGCAACAAGCTCGCAGCGAGCACGCAAATTGTTAACATTGTTAACCATTGTGTAAGCAATGTTCATCATTATTCCATTATTTCATATTTGTTCAGCATTATCAGCATTGTTAAGCAATTGCTAAGCATTGTTTCAGCATTTATTCAGCATTTGTTCACAATTGCTAAGCATTGTTCAGCATTTGTTCATATTGTTCAGCATTGTCAGCATTGTCAGCACTTGCTAGCATTGCAATAGCTTAATACTTGCAATTTTCCTAATTTTTTCAAAATTATAATTATTAAATAAATCGTTAGATTTTAGTTGATACTTTATAAGCAGTTGGTTGATCAGTCTTTAGCAGAAGCTTGCGAGCCTTAGTTTCCGGAAAGCAACTGTCGAACCTCCAGGCGCTCCTCGCCGTTGGATAACGTCTTCTCTCGAAGACAGTCATCGAATGAGTCTCGGTCCGTTGCAGTGAAAGAGGGCACCCTTTTCGTTGCTCGCGCAGATCACTTGCAGGACGGCGTTGTATTTTTGAGTGGAAATCCATACGCTTTGCCTCGCAAGTCGGCCAGAAAAAGCGAGCTCGGAGAGCATGTCCTTCTTTTTGGTCATCGCCGCCTTGGGCTAGCAATCGTCATCACGAATAGGGTGGGCTCGCCCTGGAAATATTTGTATAAACCACAGCAACCAATCCGTGAAGCCTATCACCGGGGTCAATAACGTAATATCCTCAGGCTCGGTCATATCCACGGGCACCGCTATAATAATCGTTTGTGGCCGACAGTGGACATAGGAACACAATGTGACGAAAGATCTCGAGATCTCTCGAGTAAGTTGAGGATGAAAACCGTTTATCCAACATCCTGTTCTGCCCACATATATGGCGGAGTGAGCAATCTCCAATCGTGAATTGGTATTGATTGCTAAATTTCTTAATTTTTTCAAAAAGATGTATTAATAAATCGTCTAGATGATTTTTTTATTAAATCGTAGATCGCTGATACGTATCGACCATCTTCGAATAGAGTTGTGCGTCTGTATTATATAATAAGTACACGTTTCAATGGCCGCTCCGTCCGCCTCTTTGGTTATCTGGAATCGTCACACCCTCACTAGCGTCTCAACTTGGCGTCCGCTACCGTGTATTTGGTCATCGACGATGGGTCGCATGTCTAGCCATAACGCATTTGGTATTCAGAACTCCGCGAGGGAGACGGCCTGAGAATGTACAGGTCTTTAGCAACTGCGCAACCTCCGGAGGCGCTTAGATCCGGCAGCAACTGCTTTCTTACTCATCCCACTGCTGTGCGCGCGAAGACCCCGCTGTTGAGTTTGATTGGGGACTCCCTCGATCGTCACCTCTACCTTTGTGATTTTTGGGGTTATTTAGAATCTGTCGTTTTTCTAGCACCGAACGCGAACCAGCATCCTCGAACAACATCAGTAATACCTTTCATCGATCGGGCCGGGTAACGTTGACGTTAATATTCCACAATGTCGCTTTTGTTTTTCGCATCTTGCGAAGGCGAAGAACTCGGTCGTAAAGTATGGCAACGCGCACCGGCGTACTGGGTCTGAACCAAACGCGCTAGTTTCGGGCCATCGTGACAATGTCGTACTCCAGTCGAAACATTATCGATCGATACGTCGATAACTGGTCGGTGGCTATGATAACTCGGCCGTAAGTCGTTGAACGTTAAGTTCGTATTCCGAGGCGGTCAGCCAAAGCGCTCTGATAGTAGGGCATGTGACTCTCCAGCAACTCAAAGTCGTGCGGGAATGAGAAGCGTTGCCGTAAGCTCCCGCGACCGCGTTTGTCACTCGCGTTGTATCTGCCTTGTTAGCAGCCCCATTCTAAGTTTGGTTACGTCTTATTCTTGGCTGGTGTCAATACCATGATAAGACAGCGTTTTCAAGCTCGTGTGACTCTCCACAGGTCCCCTGATACAAATGGTAGACGTCGCTGTCATCGATCGATCATCACCCTCATTACCAGAAATCTTTATCAATAGTCTTCTTGACCTATGGCGCGACCCAAGTTCTGAAACGACGCGGGTCCGCGACGTCGACGTTATCGAAAAGTGAAAGCGAGGCGAAACATACCCGAACAATGACGTCGTTATGCTCGCGAGGGTTTGGAATCGGACTAATAGCTCTGGTTCCTGGTCGATCGTCATGGGTTGTTCGTAATAAACGACACTCTGTCTCACGCCTTTTTGCCCCGAGGGGCACACGCAGTCTGCCGGATATGGATAGAGTTTGCGACCGGAATTGCCTCGAAGCATAATAAATTTTTTCAAAATATATTGAAACTATTAACCCGTATGGTTTTTTTGTCTTTAATACATAATTAATTTTTAAGAAAATTACAAAATATGGCTGATTACATGACGAATTCGATCGCACTACCTGGCCGACCGAGAAGATTACCTCGATGGTGATGATGATAACTTCGAGATTCCTCACGACACCCACCATAGAAACTCCAGTTCCAATCCAATCACAATTGGTGACGCTACACTAGTCAAAGTCAGGAATTACTTGAGGGCTGTAAACGACTACTACAACAATTTGGCAGCAGAAAAAGTCTGGTCCCCCTGTCGGTCGCGACAACACCAAGTTCAAATTTTTGAGCGGTACTTGCGACTAAGACATCACTAACTGTCCCAATTATTTAACCGGTAGGACCGGAAAACCACTATCACTAAACACCATTGCAGGAAACCGGGGCGTGGCCAACTCATAAGTGACGAACTAGGATTCACGGAATTGGAAGAGGGTAAACAAGGTAAACCGGCCCGCGCTGTATAGGCCCGAAATCTACCGACGAAACTATAGCGAAGACGGCCACCGCGATAGAAACGGTCGAGCTCAGCGAGTCCCTCAAAATAGCCACCGACGTTATTAACACTATTGAGACCACGTCAGCGACCAATCGCAATTTGGGAAAAATCTCAACGATGACCCACCGTTACCTCATCGAGAACTCGTGGACTCGATAAGGCTCTCACACGTCGGGCGAAACTGGTCCTTAAACCTCTCCAAACCCCCCCCCCCCCCCCCCCCCCCCCCCCCCCCCCCCCCCCCCCCCCCCCCCCCCCCCCCCCCCCCCCCCCACCCCCCCCCCCCCCCCCCCCCCCCCCCCCCCCCCCCCACCCCCCCCCCTCCCCCCCATCACGGCGCTGGATGAACATATTCCTCTAGAAGAAGAAAACTGGAGGAAGCCGGTGACGATTAGAGGAATCTACCGAGCGGACACAAACTCCTGCGGTCTTTGCGGGATGAAAGGATAAGCTCGCTTGGAGGCCGCCTCGACTAACCGTGAGGCTCTCCCGCCACCAAATAAGTCCGGAATCCCGCGAATCAATCTCGAGGGTCCTGCCACGAGGAGACGACACTCGGTGAGGTCTCCGCACTCTGTTCAGAGAGCAAGGCGTCAGATACAAGCAATCCTCGTTGCTATCGGCATGACAATATCGACCATAGTTTTTTCAAACTTTCACTGGTGGTGCGGCCTACCACCCGCTCCATCACAGCACCAGCACCACCCCTCTCCGATCCGGTGGAGCCAAGTATGGATAAAAAACAACCTAAAAGCCCTCGCCAGTCTTCTAGCTAAATTAGCCTGGAAAGGCGGCTGCCCACTACTGGACTGATCGGAATTATCGTATCTACTTGCTAACTATTGTTATCAAAAACGGCCGGATGTCTAGCCAAAATACCTGGGCTTTAATCGTGGCAATCGCCGGATCTCCTATTATTCTCTGGTCAGAGAGTTCACTACCTACAACCAAAGCGTAAATAATCCCGATCGCCACGAGTGGCAGATGAACGAGACCCAAATTCTCCTCCTCTGTGTGTTGTGCTTCCAATTTCAACATTGTTGATGATTGGGGTTTCTTCCAATCGTGATTGGTCTGTGATGGAACTCGATGGGTGCATCCATTTACGAAAAATTGGGGGTACTGGGTTCGATTTACGAATTGGGGGAGGTGTATCCATTTTGTGTTTTATGAAATCGTTTCACTGTTTGGGTGCGCTTGATGATACCTGTTCACGTTACGTTGTGGTCGATATTTTGATTGGCGGTGCGATTACGATTATGAATAATTGTAACCGTCAAACCGGGTCGTCTCGTAGTATCCATATTGCTCGGCGCCATATAAAAGCACCTATTTCAAATACATAGTCTACTGGGGTGCAGGCATTCTGCAAAACGTCTTGATAATTCCTGGATCGCCTTCTCCAGGTCCACCTAGCTGAGATGGCGTCCTCTACCAGTGCCAAAAATTGTTTTTTTGTGCATAAACGCTGTATCCATGCCCTAGTATAGAACTGCGAGTTTGCCTTCTGTGCGCCGAGAATGGCCCAGACTACGTGCGAATGGAGTCTTGACGTCCAGTAACCCCGGCCTCGGAACCTAAGACCCGTATCTAACATAAATGTACCCCACACGTTCTGAACCTCACAAGCCTGCTGTATTAAATCGACGTGAAGCCATTTTCGGAGTAACATTAACAAGAAAACACGCCACAGTGTCGACAACCAGACACTTCCGTCCCCGCAAGTCAAAGTCCCGCGGGGTCAAAATTCCCGGCGTTCCACAGACGAAGTGGTCACCGGAGTGATCGAGTCTACAATCAGTCTGTGTCCAATTCCCCGGACCTGGCCGTGAATGAGAACGTCCCCGAGGCGGTGCTGGTAGGAAATGCTTTCTGACTCCATCCGCGTCTTTTGAAACGTAAAATTCGTTACCACAGACTTCAAAGGCCATACTGGATATATGTGTTGGAAATGGTATCCCATGCTCGTCTTGAGGTAGGAGAATACCTATTCTTTGAGAATCCTCCAAATAGTATAATACACGTGAAAGTTTAGACACTCGACATGACATTCTTGGATGTCAGATGGTCTTTATATGAAACTCCACACCCGGCTGTTGCGCACCATACAACGAAATTATTTGGTTCTGCCAAAACTGCATCCGTGTTGCTTTCCAGCCGTTTACCACCCATCGATAGTAATCTTGGCAACCTATATTGTTCAAAGATGTTAGGAAGTTGGTGGGCAAAGCCACTGTCCGGTCTACCCGTTACGGTTGGGTGTACAAAAAGGCGGTTTTAAACACGTCCTTTTTGGTGTATTTCCTCCGACGCGTACTTTACATTAGAGTTAAAGCTAAATGCTTTGGTATCACATTGAAAGATATTATTATGTTTGCCTACTATACTAATGTTCAAAAGGGAGTTGTGAACTTCAAAATTAATAGACAACTGCGCGCGAAAACGCGGGTAGGGCCTTAGATCAATCACGTTCACGGTTGGATGGCAGAAAATGTGGAAGAGTGAAGGGTTTTACTATGTGAAGGATGGACAACAAATTAGTGTAAAGCTGCCTCACGACTGTGGGGGGAAAAAAAAAAAAAATTTAAAGAACAGCTCAAAGATTTGTCAACTCAGAGCTTTGACGGTAATAATCAACCTCACAGTATCGAATGTTACCGGGCACACAACTATGATCATCAGCAGTGATGTAAGTGGTCTCCCCGGGTTGGAATTCAACTCGGTTTAGATGAGACATAACCTCCCTCAAACACAGGAGTGTTCACCCGGTGAGTAACGTCGGTGATAACCCGTTGGACTTCACCTTCATCGAAAACCTCAGGTGCACCCTGATCTGGTGAACACATCGTACAACACGATAGACCGGATCCCCTCAGCACATTACTGAAAAACGTGCCCGCCATCGATTAGTTTCTATGGTGAGAACTGTAACGTTCGACTTCCCACACCCAGAGATGAAAGTTTGGAATCGGGACACATCCACGATTGAAGATTTTATATTCTTTATGATAAAGGGCGAGAGTTGAAGAACGATTACCCGATTTCGGTCGCCTAGAAAATTTCAAATAAATTAATTTTAAGAAATTAGAATTAAACGCAAGTTCGAATATATATTATCAACATTATGAAGTAATATACGGACCAGGTAGTTCTTCCGATGGGTGACAAATTACAAATAATTGGAACCTGCAGAAGGGGGATTCATCCCACAAGGGCGACTTTTTTAACTACCCAAAAAACAAGGCCTTGATTTAATAGAACTATATCGAGGCCACGGACGAGATTTCACAAGAGTCTACTATCACACTTAGAGAATATGCCCTGGCTGTGAATACACATAGTCGGGAAGAAACGCATACGGAACTAAACGAAAAGGTAAAAAAATAACCAAAATTTAGAAAAAGAGCCCGGTTGGGGATTGGATAAAGCCCGAGAAAGACCGTAAGGCTGACATTACGGAGGTTATATGCCGTTGCGCTTTAAAGACTCTCTCAGCAAAGAAGCAACACCTTGCTGAATTAGACTGGAAAATAATCGATTTTCGAATGAGGCCACGTCGGGTATTTGAGAAAGCACGAGAACCACCAGGCGGACCTTACGAAGGCTTATGAGGTGTTGCGCTCAGAGGACTCTCTCATCAGAGAACGGCACTTACGAACTCAGATAAAAAAATAACAAATTTCCGAAAAGAGACCAGTCGGGTATTGATAAAGTCCGAGAAGACCACCAGTCGAACTTCAAGGCCATTGCGGAGGCATATGATGCGTTGCGCTTAGAGAACTCACACAGCAAAGAATCCCCCCCCCACCCGCGACACTACCGAACAGACGGCAAATAGCCGAATTTAATAATAAAAGAGACCAGGTCGGGGTTTGAGGGGTCCGAGAAGATCAAAAAGAGGCCATTGCGGATGCTTATGGGCGTTACGCTAGAGGACTCTTCATCAACAAGAAGCGGCACTTTACTGACCTATATGAAAAAATAACCGAATTTTAAAAAAGAAACCCGTTTGATCATGATGGAGTCCGAACGGGTATTGATAAAGCCACTAGAAGACCACCAGGCGGATATTACGGAGCTTATAGGGTGTTGCTCTTTAGAGACTCTATCAACAAAAAGCACACTTACTAAACTAGATGAAAAAATAACCGAATTTCAAAAAGAGACCCGGTCGGGTATTGGATAAAGACCTTAAAGACAACAGCACCATTTACGGAGGCTTATGATGCTTTGCGCTTAGAGGACTCTCTCAACAGAGAACGACACTTACTGGAACTAGATGAAAAAATAACCGTTAAACTGAAACATGATCGTAATAGCCGCACCAAAGCTCTTGAGGAGGAACTCTTATGAAATTCGTACTGAGGCATATAATCCAAACACTGCGCTTGCCGGAATAGTGAAAACAATGGAAACACCAAACGGTCATAACAGTTTGGGCTGAGAAGCGGGCCCAAGTGGTTAGTGGGCCACTATGAATATTCGTTCGGTGCCAAAGCGGTAATAAATATGGGGGATACACTAGACAGCTGCAGTGAAGTTATCCAAATGGCTGTCTTCTCGGTTAAATGCATAATGGTAAAACCTGTGGGCGCGGTCGCGATAAATATTGTAGTAGAATGGGGAAGAACGGGGGTTTGGAGTCACGAAAATCTCTGGAGATAGTTCGACGGTGTTTCGTTCTCCTGATGATCGAAGTAGACTTTCCCAAGTAGTGTTATTAACTTTTACGAAAATCGTGACTCAAGAGTTCTTCCCACTATTTCTCATTGTTCATTGAACTTATTTGTGTAAATACTAATATATTGAAATAAATATAACTATGCACGAATCACCGCTTCCAATTGTCAATACCGATCCACCAACGATGTATCCACTCCAATACCATCCACCAACACTGTATCAACTCTCATAAAACACTGTATTCACTCTCAATACCACTCCACAACTGTATTCAATTAACGAAAAAAGTTCAGATTTTAGGTTGAATAATATCGTCGCTATGCAGGATATTTTAGTTAGAGAATGTGCAAATAGAAAAAGACACTCTAATAAATATAGGCGCGCGGCAAACATAGCTGAAGCATCTAGTACGGTTCTGGCAAGTGTTTCTGTGTTGTGTGGGGCGGGACTGCTGCAACGCTATCTACAATTGTAATGATTCCACTTGCAGGGGTTTTGAGTGGAATTACCGTTTATCTGGAACACTTTGTATGGTAATTAGGGCGGCGGGTGGAAAACTCGAGAAAAAAAGTAGAAAACATGATAGAATATCCGTTCTCGCTAGGTCTAAGAAAAATAGCATCGACGTTATGGTGTCCAAAGCGTTGGCCGATAAGAAAATATCAAATTTAGAGTTTGAATCCGTGGTGAAGAAATGGGGAGATATGAAGAATTAAAAAATGATATAAGGATCAAGGCGCGCGCCACCATGCCAAAAATTGAGTGTACTGATTGGGATAAATTTAGGGTAAAACTTGGAAATAAAGTCGGAGGAAATGTTACAGCACCATTATAAAATAATTAAAAAAAAATTTAAAAAAATAATAATAATAAAAAATAATAATAATAATATCTTAATATAATTTTCCTAATTTTTTTCAAAATTATATTGGTGCAGTAAACAAATTTACATACCTATACAACATGTGTTTTTCACTGAGAATTATCGGCTCTGTTTACCTCGCTATCAATTTACGCATGGGCCATAACCCGTGTAATTGAAACATTGTCGTTACAACATAAATTAATTACTATGTTAATAATAGGGAGTGTTTCAGCTTTAAATTATTAAAAAAAAATATAAAATTAATTATAAAATAACGAACCATCACATGTTTTCTTTTGCCAATATGTATTAATAAATAATTATAATATGCACACCATTTGTATGTTGTATAGGAAAACTGATGAGTATATATATGTGTGTTGACCTTACAACAATTGGTCTCATCTCGTGTGTGCTATGTTGTTGATCCGGTATGACGTCCGTCTCGTCTGTTTAATGGTAGCAGTCTATGCATATGTGTGTATTTGGCGATGTAATTGTGTAGCTCAAAGGTGCCGGCCTAAAAGATTTCTGCCTAAGAGCTTTGCAATTTCGGAAACCAAATTCACCACATAGGCTCGTCTTACTTCGCTGGTTTCTCTTAATAGAGTAATTGGCAATGGGTTCAAGGCGACCCAGAATGTGAGCCAACAGATGCGTGGGCTTAAGAAAGGTCCCAACACCCCAGTGGCTGGGTGCCGGTGCCGGCTAGAAATCTGCCCAGTCGCTGGGGGTGTTGTGCACGAGTGGAGGCTTTTGCTATTTTTTTTTTTAATTTTATTTTTTTTTTAATTTACAAATTATTAATATCTTTATACGCGATAGACCTAATCGTGTAATCTCTCTATAAAATGGACACCTAATTTACATGTTCATAACACGTGTAATTGGAACATTGTCGTCTGCTTATAACATAAATTAGTTCTGTTCAATAATTTTCAATTTCTTCTAATAATTTTCCAATTTCTTCGTTAAAAGCGATATTGTAGAAACGCATATCCGTAAACGAATCTTTGATTTTAAACTGTTTTATAAAATTAGTTTGATAATGTTTCGGTAGTGTTTCTCCGATCCTATTTAGTCGCTTCATTATATAAATTTGATACTTATACCGGCGACATAATTGCCGGTTTAATATTGTAAATGCAACGTTTTATCGCAGCGTAATAAATTACGCTGATATTTCATGTATTCGATATCACATAGTATTGTCATTTTACCGTGTTTTAATACTGTAGAAACAACAGCGTAAAATCCTTCATCCAAATCATTATAAACGTCCAATTCGTTGTGTATTTTATTATCCATTTTGTTATAATATTTTATTATAACCTATTAAATTATATGTTCAATTGGACGTGAAAAAAACATGATGTATTTATGACACCAATTTTGAATATTTCGTGGTTGGTGGGAGACAATTTCCTCGTTAACCAATTTTTGATTTTTCGGGGGGTGGTGGAGTAGTATATAGGGAGGAGAAATGATACCACCGTTAGGTGGTATCATTTTGACTCCCTATATACTACTATTGATAATAAATAATGCCTATGGTCACGTGTCCTGCCTATTCATGCGGACGATTAGCTGTTGATACGTGCATAATCTCAGGATATGGGGTCACGTGATCTATTGTTTACGCTGCAAGTCATATTGATGAATGAAATTTACGATTTAAGCGAGATTGCCGTGGGCTGCAGTGTAAACAATAGACCACGTAATCCCATACCCAGATAATGCTGAAACACCAGTTTATTTATAGAACGCTAAATATTACACCTGGGAGTAAAGAAAAAGAAAAGCGATCGAACACGCAACCATTTGTTAGCGACAATTATGTGTAATTGAATTGATTAATAAATATGCCTATTAACATGATTACCTGATTAAAGGTATTACATAAACTAACATACATGTACTAATAATAATCCTTTCATGGACTTTGAACTTCGTTGTTTGAATAAACTTGCAGAAATCACAAATCAACTACCGGTAATTACACGATGACTACAATGTCAGACGATTTTGTTTATTTTGTTTTCTTTGTTTTTAAAAAAAAAATTCTTGATTTTTTTAATTTTTTTTTGGATCCACGAGAGACCCGCGTTATAATGGAGATCGCGCTATATGCGACCGCGTTATAATGGAGCTGCAGTGTATAAGAAATATTTTACAATTTTGACATCTAACCCTTTCAACACCACAGGCCTGTATAGTGGTATTGGCAAAAAATGTAGATCCAGATGAGCCGTCTCATCGGGATCTGCACTTTTTGCAAAACTCCCCCTTTTCATAAATGAAATAGTCTGAAAAAGATTTTGTGACAGTTGAAGTGGTTGCAAAATTAACATAACAATATCCATTCCAGTTCCAGGGGTGAAAGAGTTAAACAAAACTAGAACTATCACAGGAGTGATCATAATACCCCCACAAAGAGTTGGACTTACAAATAGATTAACATTAGAAGAGTTTTATAGGTTTTAATAAAAATTTCATGATCATTATTTAATGCTGGCCTTAGAGATGTGTGACATTGACCTTTTACCTGCGTACGTGGTCAATGGAAATGAGATAATCTGAAAACATTTGAAAATTCATTCATCAGTTATAGAGGATCTTACACGAGTAATGGATTAATATGATTTTAATTAAAAACTCTGTGCCGAGTTTTTCAAGAACGCAATGAATCAATTCAATAAAAATAGAAAAAATGGCTAAGTTAAAAGGATGATATTTTTGTAAAAAAAATATTTGTTCGGCATAAAAAGTGTGTATAGTTTCAGTTCAATCCACTGAACGGTTTCAGAGGAATTGTGTACACAAACTATGCAGTTTATCTGTCTGCCGCCTGCAATAGGTTTGACCTTTGACCTTCAACTGTGACCTTGTACGTAGGTGCGTGGTTATTGATCGCGACACACCTTCTCATCCTGAGAAACATTTGTGCCAAGGCATTTGATAATCCATGCATCGGTGTAGAAGATATAGAGCGGAAGGGAATTTCAATAGGTTTGACCTTTGACCTTCAACTGTGACCTTGACCGTAGGTGATTGGTTATTGATCGCGACACACCTCTCATCCTGAGAAACATTTGTGCCAAGGCATTTGATAATCCATGCATCGGTGTAGAAGATATAGAGCGGAAGGAAATTTCAATAGGTTTGACCTTTGACCTTCAACTGTGACCTTGACCTTGGACGTAGGTGCGTGGTTATTGATCGCGACACACCTTCTCATCATGAGAAACATTTGTGCCAAGCCATTTGATAATCCATGCATCGGTGTAGAAGATATAGAGCGGAAGGGAATTTCAATAGGTTTGACCTTTGACCTTCAACTGTGACCTTGACCTTGGACGTAGGTGCGTGCTTATTGATCGTGACACACCTTCTCATCATGAGAAACATTTGTGCCAAGCCATTTGATAATCCATGCATCGGTGTAGAAGATATAGAGCGGAAGGGAATTTCAATAGGTTTGACCTTCAACTGTGACCTTGACCTTGGACGTAGGTGCGTGGTTATTGATCGCGACACACCTTCTCATCATGAGAAACATTTGTGCCAAGCCATTTGATAATCCATGCAAGGGTGTAGAAGATATAGAGCGGAAGGGAATTTCCAACAGACCGACCGACCGACGAACCGACCGACAAGCTAACTCCTATATACGGTACCCCCTCAAACTTTGTTTGTGGGGGTATAAAGAGAGAGTAAAATATCATATTTTTCTATTGCGTAGGGATCTTAGGCCCCACTGTTATTGGGTAAAACGTTGCAGGGATAACATGAAGACTCACTGAGATAAAACTGTGAGTGATCCAGCCACTCTACTGTGTCCGTGTTGCCAAACCCCGGTATCTTGGTGTCCACTCCGGGGGAATTCCCAGTCGTATGTGTCACATTGTCGTACACCAACCTGAAAGTAGGGACACCCTGTAAACATTTCACACCTAAATGGGGCTTATGGGGATTGTGACCAGTGTAGCTCGTGATCAAATAGCACACTCGTGTTAACAATCTACATTGCTTGGTAGAAGCATTTTTCATTGAAGGAACGGCAAACTATGTAGATCCTGATCAGACTGTGAGAATGCACGGCTGTGCGATACACAGGCTGATCTGGATATACACTGGTCACAAAACCCATAAACCCCATTTCTCCATTCACAGCCACAGATAAGTACAGTTTTGACACTTTCATCACATCAGCATGCCAAAGTCCATTGTTGAATAGCAATTTACCAGGGGGCCGTTTCACTAAACTTCGTACGACTAAAATGTTTGTACATGTAAGTGCAAAATTATGATAGTCTACAAATTGCACATCAACACTGTTTTCTTGTAAACAATTATTGGATTTACATTTATTGAGCATAGGCTGCATACCATTTATTGAGCATAGGCTGCGTATGCAACCTATGCTCAATAAATTAATGTAAATCCATCAATTGAAATTTCAAGACGATCCAAAATGTGCGCTTTACGAACATTTTAGTTGTAAGAAGTTTAGTGAAACGGGCCCCAGAAATGTATTTAACATCAATAATTTCAATAGTGCAGCTGCCATTTTGACCCTTGAAATCTACTTTCGACACTTGGAATCTGCAGTACACGTGTCAAATTTGTTTCAATAAATAATTTAAAATTGTCATCTGCATCGACCATTTTGACCCTTAAATATTTTAATTTCAACTTTACTTATTTTACAACAGTTACAAATAAGCATTAGATCACTTATACATATGCTTTTGTTGGCACAGATAGCGGTGCAAGCGTGGTCCTTAATCTGGGAGAAAACTGGAGTACCCATAGGAAACACACTTGTCTGATCTCACAACCACCATACCATCTCCCATACATGTACTTACAGTGCTGAATTAAAATTTGTCGTCTGTTGTTTATGTCTTATTTTCCATTTTTCTTATCAAAAACATGCTTTGACGGCAATTAAGAATTCTAAAATGCTGCCAAACCATGTTTTTATTTAGTGAAAATACAAAATAAGAAACAAAAGCAGATGACGATTTTCGGTTCCCGCCTTCTAAGGGTTAAAGATCAAACCTGGGCTGTGTTGGTGAGAAGTGTGCATGTTACCAATTCTGCTAACCAGATAATACTTGTATTTTGCACAGGTGGAAGACTCGGACCTGTGACATAAAACAAGAGGGCCATGATGGCCCTAATTCGCTCACCTGACTCCATGAACACCAGAGGAGAATGTGACATTGAGTTCATATGTGTTTTAAAAAAATTGTGCTATTTTTAGATGGCGGTCGTCTTGGATTAAGCGAGGACTCATTTTACCAAATCTGAAAATGCTTCACCCAAGGATCTTAACTTACTATGAAGTTTGGCCAGCATCGGCCATGTGGTTCCTGAGAAAAAGACGTTCAAAATCTCGAACAAATGGACCTTTTGGCTGCCATCATGTATGACATAATCATCCGATTCCGACAAATATTGCAACAGAGGAATCGCCTCATTGATACCTTCAATTTGATATATGACATGAGCATATTCGGTCAAAATTAAAATTTGATCCCATGGGCCACGCCCATTTTTGGCCTCGGGGTCACCATTTTAACACCTTTGAAAGAGCATTCTACATCGATCATTCCTACCAGGTTTCATCGAAATCCGGCTGGCGGTTCATGAGAAGAAGATTTTTTAAGAATTTGTGCTATTGTTAGACGGCGGCCATCGTGGATTAGCGACGACCTCCGTTTTAACAAATCTGAAAAGGTTTCACCCATGGACCATAACTGTGGGCCAAGCAGTTCGTGTGAAGAAGAATTTTGAAATCTCTAATAAAAGAACGACCTTTTGACATTTCGGCGGCCATCTTGGGATGACATGACTATTCAATTTCGACAAAAAATGATATATGACACGACCATAATCGGTCAAAAATAAAATTTGACCCCACAGGCCACGCCCATTTTTGACCCGGGGGTCACCATTTTAACAACTTTGAAAGAGCATTGTACATCGATCATTCTTAGCAAGTTTCGTCAAAATCCGGCTGGCGGTTCATGAGAAGAAGATTTTTTAAGAATTTATGCTATTTTTAGACGGCGGCCATCTTCGATTAGCGATGACCTCCATTTTAACAAATCTGAAAAGGCTTCACCCATGGATCATAACTTTTAAGTTTGGCTACCATGGGCCAAGCGGTTCATGTGAAGAAGAATTTTGAAATCT
Organism: Conchocele bisecta; assembly: GCA_029237695.1. Classification (NCBI taxonomy): domain Eukaryota; kingdom Metazoa; phylum Mollusca; class Bivalvia; order Lucinida; family Thyasiridae; genus Conchocele; species Conchocele bisecta. The sequence goes on along the minus strand of CM055265.1, from coordinate 9,569,043 downwards.
CTGATAAAAGAACGACCTTTTGACCTTTCGGCGGCCATCTTGGATGACATAACCATCCAATTTCGACAATAAATGCACCAGAGTGATCGCCTCGTTGATACCTTCGATTTGATATATAACAGGACCACATTTGGTCAAAAATAAAATTTGACCCAACGGGTCACGCCCATTTTTGACCCCGGGGTCACCATTTTAACAACTTTGAAAGAGCATTGTACATCGATCATTCCTAGCAAGTTTCGTCGAAATCCGGCTGGCGGTTCATGAGAAGATTTTTTAAGAATTTATGCTATTTTTAGACGGCGGCCATCTTGGATTAGCGATGACCTCCATTTTAACAAATCTGAAAAGGCTTCACCCATGGACCATAACTTTTAAGTTTGGCTACCATGGGTCAAGTGGTTCATGTGAAGAAGAATTTTGAAATCTCTATTAAAAGAACAACCTTTTGACATTTCGGCGGCGATCTTGGATGACATAACCATCCGATTTCGACACAAAATGCACCAGAGTGATTGCCTCGTTGATACCTTCGATTTGATATATGACATGACCATATTCGGTAAAAAATAAAATTTGACCCCAATTTGACCCCACGGGCCACGCCAATTTTTGACCCTGGGGTCACCATTTTAACAACTTTGAAAGAGCATTGTACATCGATCATTCCTACCAAGTTTTGTCGAGATCCGGTTGGCGGTTCTTGAGAAGAAGATTTTTGAAGAATTTGTGCTATTTTTAGACGGCGGCCATCTTGGATTACGTAAGGACGTAATTTAACAATTTTGTTATCCCCCTACCTAAGGACCATGACCATGAAGTTTGGTGACTATAGGCCCAATGGTTACCGAGGAGAAGACGTTTGAAAATGTTCACGGACGACGGACGGACGACAGACGGACGGACACATTGCGGTAACAATAGCTCACATGAGCTTCGCTCAGGTGAGCTAAAAAGAGATATCGTAGATGGAAAAACTTTAACCAAAAAACGTTAACCGGATACACGGACGGACGGACGCAACAATGATGATAAACACCCATGTGAAGTATCAAGGTAATGGGTGAAGCAGTTGCAGAGATATAGTACACAAAAAAATTTAACAAAAAGATTCAAAGTAATTTGACCTTGACATTGGGCACAGGGGCCGCACGGTTGGGGGGTAGAATTAAAATATGGATGATGATAAACACCCATGTGAAGTTTCAAGGTAATGGGCGAAGCAGTTGTAGAGATATAGTATACCGGTAACAAAAAACTTTAACCAAAAAACTTTAACCAGACGTACGTTAAAAAGTTAACGTTGAAAATGGCTAAGTCAATTACGTATAAATAATAGGTCAAGGTAAAAAACAAGAAACGAGGCAAAGCCACGAAGGTCAGGTTTTTTCCAAGCATAGACACTTGGATAACATAATTATACCCATTTTTTGTAGACTAGATGGCCGTGGCCTGCATGTCGCGCCTTGGGGCGAGGCATGGACACATTGCGGTAACAATAGGTGAGCTAAAAATATCCATTGAACCGGGAAAAAAAACATTTATAGAATTATAGCTTTTTTTTAAGTATATCAGATATCAGTCATATAAGTAAAGCTAGCTAGCACCAGAAGGACAGACCAAAAGAAGGTGATTTGATTGAAGCTTAGAATAGAATTGTTTTTTCTTTTTTATAGTCGGACTTTCGATCCGGCGATTTCCGGTTTACCGTCGGAAATTTTAACGGACATGTCCGATGGACCGACAACTTTAGAGGAGACTGTGCCAGTGTAACAATGCCTCACCTCATGTTGTCCACGAAGCAGTCAATGAGGAAGGGAACCAACTGCTCCAGATTAAGCCAGAGATCATAGTAGTAATCCGTGTGGCTAAGGCAGTAGCGCGCCACTGTCGACGACTTATTCAACTTGGCCTGTATCTGGCTGCCACCATCACCAGGAACTGAAATAACAAATTAATTCATACAATTATCATGAGACAAGCCATGTGATTTTGTACCTAAGTCAACTATTAACAAGATTTATGATATTTTCCGTAAATGTCATTGAAATTTTGACGAAATGTTCAGAGCAAATGCGCAATTCTCTTCCGCATTTGCTCTTAATATTTTGTAAACATTCAACATTATTTATAGACAAGAACGATGCCAAAGGCATGTATCCCAATACTGTGGTTGTTGGATCATAAACATGCACATGCAGTTTTAAGCCAACCGGTTACACAGGAAAGAGGTTATATGAGAATGGGAAAACGTGCACACATCTACTGAATGTGAAATTTCAAAGTTATTTCACGTTGATCTTGATGCAATATGAATGATAAGAAACATGCACAAGAAGTGTCGAGCCAATCGCTGGTACACTTAAATAATTTATACATGTATGAGAATGGAGCAGAACACATGCGTCTACTGAAATTCAGAATGTGAAATTTCAAAGTTAATTGATCTTGACGTTGGGGGCAGGGAAGTATGGGTCGGGAGGGGAATGAAAAGATGAATGATGAGAAACATGAACATGCTAGGACAGAAAAAGTATGAGTGAATGATAGGAAAGATAGAAGATCTTCGTAGTGCTGACAGCCTCTGCTTGAATGACCAAATCAGTGGAGTCAGCAACAGGGGCCGGTATGTTGTTCCAGATGGTGATAGTCATGGGGAAGAAGCTGTTCTTGTAGTACCAGGGATTCCGCTGGGGAAAATAAAAAAATCGCCACTTCAAAAAACAAAATAAAAAATAAATAAAAAAACAACTTTTTTTTCTCGAAAATTGTAAAAAAAAATTTATCGCCAATTGTTTATTTTTATCGCCAATTGCGAAAGTGGCGATCGTCAGCGGAATTCCTGAGTACGATGTAGATGCGGATCGCAGCAGGAACTTGATGGAGTGCGCTGACTTGGTCCAGCTTGACGCGGGGGTTAGGTAGTGGTTGGCAGGTATATCGACAAGGTCATTGATGATCTTATATACATCATGGTCAGCTGTGCCTTCAATTGGTTCATCGTGATGCCAGGGTTTCCAAGTGTACATTGTAAGTGGTTGAGCATGGATGATACACTGCTGGCGTTGTGGTATCTGTTGGTGACATACCTAGCGGCCTTCCGTTGTACCATCTCCAGCTGTTGTATCAGTAGCCTATTTCACCAACATTGCAAGTATACTTATCTAGCAAAGTATACTTTGAGGGAGAAATTTTCAATTTAAGGATAATTTTATTAATTTTTATTATGCTGAATGTATTACATTATCACAGCCATTTTGGCTGTGATAATGTAATAAATTCAGTATAATAATTCTGCATACTTTTAATCATCAAATATATGCAGTCGTTAGTTCCAGAGCTCCAGATAAGCTGCATATATGCTTAAATACCTACGGTAATTAATATTACCAAAAACCCAATTGAAATCAGAAGTAGAGACTATGAAAAAGCAATAACAAGTTGTTGGTACCTTTATCATGCTGCAGAAAACAATAAACAGACCACAAATATAGCATATTTTTTCTTATTTTCCATGAAAACACATCTTGGTATTTCATTAGAATTGTCTCCAAGGAAACAATTCTAATGAAATGCCAAGACATGTTTTCATTTCGAAGCAAACTATTCAATAATTGCTGTCAGTTGATGTGTAAAGAGAAAGTGTGATTTTATTTTACCCAATTAAAATGTTGAAAACCCCATTGCTTCAGAAATGATGGAGTGAAAATACTCAATTACTAATTCTTATCTGGAGCCCCGAGTTATATAATAAATAATGCATTTTTGGAAAAATAAATGATAAGTATACTTTGCAATTTTGATGAAATCCAGTCCAAGGTCTTGCCACGAATGCCATAGTGGTGCAGTTTTGTCAGGAGACGCTCTTGAGGGACACGGTCAAACGCCTTGCTGAAGTCAAGGATGGCCAGGTCATGTTGCTTTCCTTTATCCAGGGATTTAATCAGTCATCGTTAGTAACTGGGTTTCACAGCTCCGTCTCCTCCTGAATCTGTTTGTTTGGGGGAAATCCCAAAATCAGAACTGAATATTTACAATAAAAAACCCACTATATATTCAGCCCTGAAATCAGAATAATCCTGATCTGATGTGAGGTCCTCGCCACACCAGAATCACTTGGCCCCCTCCCAAAAGCAGTAGGATCAGTAATAATCTTACTACTTTCATAAACGGCAATAACCCAATTCAACTCCCAGGTAACAGTCGCATTCGCCCGACTACCACCCACTCCTGAATCCGTGTTGGCAGTCGGTTAGGATGTTGTTGGAATCTAAGTGGCCTATGATGTTGCTGACAATGATGTGCTCTAGTATCTTGTAGCATATACATGTGATAGTTGTGAAGGTAACTCTTTCAATTTACTCCCATACCGTCAGTAGCCAGAGTTACGATTCCACTCACATGACTCCTCGGCAGAATAGCGAATCAGATCTGATTCGCACTTTAGCAGTTAATTTTGACATATAAATCGAGATATTTCCATTTGAAAACAATATTAATACTAGAAATGGACGCATGTGTATCCCCCTCCCCAGATACACAAGTAGTTTGAAAAAAGGGTGTTCGAGTTATGCTCCGGAGACAAAATCTGTGACGGAAAAAACAAAGGGAGATAACTAAAAAATTAGTGATGCAAGAGTTGTCATTCTTGCGTGACACACATTTAGGGTCGTGGTCTATGCATGTGTGAAGTTTCATGAAAATATTCCAAAGGGTGTTCGAGTTATGCTCCGGACACGAAATCAGTGCACAAAACAACAAAGGGAGATAACTAAGAAATTAACGACGCAAGAGTTGTCATTCTTACGTGCGACACACCTTTGGGTCGTCTTCTATGCATGTGTGAAGTTTAATAAACTAGAAAATGTGTTCATAGAAAACGGATGTCCCACATATCGCTTTGATAATAAATGATAACAAATTCCAAGTCAAAATTTTCTTTTACCCGAGCGTTAAAGTTTTTGAAGCACCAAGTATGTGACCTTGACCCTGGGCTTGGTGGGGGCAGGACGAACATGGATTTGGCACAGGGCGGTAGAGGACCATTAGAGCAATGCATATATGAAATATGAAGCTGATCTGTGAAAGAAAACAGAAATTATAAGATATTTACCTGAGCGTTAAAGTTTTTGAAGCACTAAGTATGATGTTAACCCTGGGCTTGGCGGGGGCGGGACGAACGTGGATTTGGCACAGGGCGGTAGAGGAACATTAGAGCAACGCGTATATGAAATATGAAGTTGATCCGTGAATGGAAAGAAAAATTATAAGATATTTACCTGAGCGTTAAAGTTTTTGATGCACCAGTATGTGACCGTTGACCTGGGATTGGCGGGGGCAGGACGAACGTGGATTTGGCACAGGGCAGTAGAGGACCATTAGAGCAATGCGTATATGAAATATGAAGATGAACCATGAAAGGAAACAGAAATTAGAAGATATTTACCTGGACCCGGTTGTACGAAGCACTAATGACTCATTAACTTTTCATTAGCGACTCCTTAACTAATATGACAGAAAACAGAAATTATAAGATATTAACCCGAGCGTTAAAAGTTTTTGAAGCACCAAGTATGTGACCTTGACCCTGGGCTTGGTGGGGGCAGGACGAACGTGGATTTGGCACAGGGCGGTAGAGGACCATTAGAGCAATGTGTATATGAAATATGAAGCTGATCCGTGAAAGAAAACAGAAATTATAAGATATTAACCCGAGCGTTAAAAGTTTTTGAAGCACCAAGTATGTGACCTTGACCCTGGGCTTGGTGGGGGCAGGACGAACGTGGACCATCAGAGCAGTGTGTATATGTAATATGAAGCAGATCGGTCGAAGGATGAAGAAAATATGAGACATTTACCCGAGTGTTAAAGTTTTGTGACGGGAGGACGGGACGCACATTCCTACAAATGAATACTTGTTGGGTTTTTACTGTATAAAAATACCCAACAAGAGTACCCAACACTATCCTAACCCTACCCAATAAGATCCCCGTACGCTTACAACAAGTACCCATTCGTGTGTGCGGACGGACGGACGGACAAGGGTAACACTAAATGCCCCCACCACGATAAAAATATTCCAAAGGGTGTTCGAGTTATGCTCTGGATACGAAATCAGAGCATGAACCAACAAAGGGAGATAAGTAAACAAGAATTCTGCGGAATCAAATGCCTCGCCTTGTCCCGCCTTGACCTCGAGCCTGGGCCCGAAAGCAATTTTCACTGGCCCGAACATATTATACAATTATTGACTAGTGAGCCATTAGCCATTGAGGTACAACCCGAAATATCAGAGTTGACTACCAATTGGCGGGAATAATTGCCACTATGGTTTTCAGTTAGCTTGGTGTCTCAGGTGTATGGAATCATGTGATGGACTTGTGCCATGCCCAGCTAAACATGATTTTGGCGGCCATTTTTAAAGATGGCGGCCAATTTTTAACAATTCAGTATGTATCGGGAAATCAGCTATAACAGTAAGATATTTTGAGGTATGTAAGTTGTTTTCCAGTATGAGTATGGACTATATATTGGTGTTGTCGGAAATATTAGTTTTTAAGTCATTAGCGCTAGAAAAAATATGAAAATCAACATTCAAACGCCAAATTCTTAAGAGTTTTTTGAAAAAAAATCTGGAATGTGTTATTTGTTTGCAAATGAAACGCTGTCTATTGTATTATTCTAACACGAGATGAATATGTAGTTCGAAATATATGTATTAATCTTACTAAACATCATAATAAACACTTATTTTAGGGCTTAACGGCCTGTAGTGAATTACCCCACCCACCTACTGAAAGCAGGGACAAATTATTATGCACACGCCAACCTTGTTTTCTCAAATACATTGTATATTTTGAGTTTTTGTGTGTTAAATATTTTGTTTCTTTAATATATACGTATAAACGTATATAGACTACTAATAGTTATTTACTTTGCAATATATAATTCAATATGGCCGCCATATATATCGCTATTTGACTGTTACATATAAATGTATGTGTGATATGTGACTTTCAATATACATAATCTGACACATTATATTATCTCTTGAAGTAGTACGTTCGACACCAGTCGTGCTTCTAACTTTAGCTGTCATCAATGTCGCTTGTATCATAATCATCATCCTGATGTATATCATCGTCCTCATCAGCAACATGCATGTTGGAACATGTTACCAGTTTACAAGCAGCTGTACATCTGAGTCCGTTCATGATGCATGTACAATCAGCCTAACATGTCCGGGAGCACTTACACGATAGCAGACCAATGGCCGCTTCTGGAGCAGGAGTACTTGTCATCCACTCAATGACGAGGCTTCCATTTTCATCCTTTATCCAGCCATGTCCCGCAGTGGGATCTGGAATATCAGGTGAGTTTTCAAGACTCTTCCTCCAAGTGATAGTTTGCATGGCGTGTGTGCTGCTTCAGCGTATCCTCACATGGGGGTAGCTGTCCAGATTAAACATCCCCCTTTCGATTACGGAACATGTTGTACCGCAGTTCATTCACCATGCTCGTCCTGGTGGTACTACAGTACAATTTGCATGCAAATTCTTGGATGTCGCAGAAGACCTGCTGCGGTAGATCCCAGTCTTTACCAAGCATTTCAAATGCTTTCCTGAATTTGGGATGTTTCAGAATGATATTCAGTGCTTTAATCTTTCCTTGCCCCGCCAGTGCACTAACAGTATCACACCCGGTCCAGGTGTGAAGACCCATTAAAGCCAAGCACGTGTCACTCCCAAGGGCAGAAGCCAACAATGTGACATCAATGAGTCTCATACGAGTTTTCGTCCCACGTCTTTTGAAAATTCAATGTATTTGCTCAGGCCCAAGCAGATGATAAACACATCTGTGTCATCACACACACATAGCAGTGAATGATAGTCGCGAGAAGCATGCTTTGCGTATAGCAATATACGCGTGTCAGCTTCTTCCTGACCTGATGCGAGCGCATCCACTTCTTCTGCACTGTCTTTCGTGAGTTTGAGACATTTATTGCCACATGTAACATACAGTGTTTTAGTACCCAGTTGTCCTCTCGTTTCTGGTGTCTTCCAACTCTCTGCGAGAACTTGTGTGAGTTGGCTTTTGCTTTCAGTACTTGCTAGTAAGCGTCTCCAGTTCTTTATCAAGTGACCTGGTCGTATCTGACTAAATGCTATAGCTTCAGCTGAACCGCGGCTGACACGTTCTGCTGATTTGATGGAGTCTTTCTTGTAAACGTCAAATACCACATCGATTCTATTGATACGATGTCCGTCATGGAGTACTTGTGTAAGCACATGATTGGCCAGTTCACTGAATGTCTGGTTATCACCATGTATCTTGTGTATGAGACTCATTGCGTCCACCAGTGTTGCACATTGATCTGGGTAGTCATTTGTTGGCGAAACTCTGCTCTCGAGTTGTTTTGCAAGGACGGCCTTGTTCTTCTTTTTCATGGTACCATCGGCATTTGCCAGAGACCAAGGCAAAGGGCCAAGCGGATAGCAAAGCACTTCCCCCATTTCCAACTTTCTGTTCTGCGCAATGAGTATCATATTTCCGAATAATCTCCTGTCGGCCTTCAACACAACTTCCTTTGTTGTGCCTTTCTGTATTTTCTTTTTCATTGAGCCGAAAGTTTTCAGTTGTAGTTTCTTAATTGGTTCATAGAAACCGTCACCCATTTCAAGTCGTTCTTGGAATTCCCGATATGCAGTTTCTCCTTGTTGATGTGCAGTTAGAAGGTCATGTACACATTTGGTGGGGCGGGGGGCAACGGTACCAGTGGAAATACTGACCATGTCTTGCGAATCTGGTAAAAATGGATTTGTCCAATTGTCCTCTAACAGATCAGTAATTGAGGAAACATCCGACTCGTCTTTGCTTATGCGAGAAGCCCCTAGATCAGCATGACTGAACACCCGAGAACTGGTTGCCACATGTTCACGCATTTGCCTCAATGCTGAGGCCCGATATTCTGCTGTCAAGTAATATCATGACACTGTCCCAGGTTTGAGATTAAAGCCACGTGTCCCACCTGCAGTCTGTGTGTCCTTGTTCACTGTTTCCTGTTGTCTGGTCCACAGCAATGCGACCAAATGGATTTGTATCGCTTCGCTGAACAGTGAACCCACCACGTTCAAAATGTTTGTACAAATCCGGGTTGGTCTTATGCAAGTTTTCTATGTGTGCATAATACACGGGAAGGTATCTGGCGCAATTGGTTTTGTCCATTGCAAAGCACCAGGGTATGATTTCTCTAATGCAGTGCAAGTGAAGCTGCCAGTCGCCCTCTCTGTCAGCACGCAGCAATCCCAACAGTGTCTCAACCATCTGAATGTATGTCATCCATAGAGCCGACAAAGGGCCCCGCCGATTGATCAGAAGCTTCTGATATTCGACAAACAATTCGAAGATCCGTTTGCACGATTCGTTTTCTATAGCGGATGTTAGTGTTGCAGAACATGTGTTCTGGTGAAGCTCGAAGCACTCTGAAAGAGTGTGGTTCACATGTGTGAGATCGTCATGATGCTTAGCCTCTAGCCAATCAGAGAAACCTGCCCATGCCAATCGCATTAGTGCTTCGTATGTGAGTTTATGGAAGCGGACGGCTCGGTTGAACTGTTTCCCTTCCAAAACCTTGTTGATGGACCCTTCAGCAATCACCCCAGATTCAACCGCCATGTCACGAAGTCCAGCGTCCCCAAACTCTTCCCAATAGTTGAATATAAAAATTAAAATTGCATATTGATATGAAAATTCCCCATCAAAAGTACAATGCTTTTGTACTCTTCAACATATTTCCATGCAATTTCGGATGCTTTGCTATATAACGCCTGATCCAGGACAACTGCTATTGCTGGTAAGTTGAGTGATTGCTGAATGTTGAGGGACTGATGTAGAATTTCCTGTACCGTCGACATTTCCATTGCGGGGGCATTGATTGTTGGCAAGTAACCAACTGTGTCTGAAGTAATAGATATGTCATCTCGTGTCGTTATATTGAATCCCGTCCATGAGCTAGTAATGTTCACGTCGACATCGTGTTGTCGTACCAGTACCCACATGAAATTCCGCTGCCTTGCAGTTACAGCCGAAGGGGCAATGTGCATGGCCACATCTGCGAGTATGACCGGTGGTGGACCAACCCGTTTACCTGTAATATATACAGGGAGTGCCTGATCAGTCGTTTGGTTTGTGCGCTTCCTTTGTCGTTTGTCAGTAGGAGCTATTGTCTTTGGCGGTGGTGCACATGTCATAGTTGGTGGTTGGACTATTATGCCATTGACACGATGTGATGTCCCTGCCCCACTTCAGACTTCTTGTCGGTCAATGTTGTCAAATGCAAGAACTGTGGGGATGAACGGATGTGTGTTTGATGGCAGGGGTGTGTCGTCAGTTACGGTCAGTATCAAATTTCTCCAGTTTTGATAAACACAATGCCGTGTCAATCTCTTCTAGGCTGGTGTATGAGCATGAATGCCCCATTTTGTTGAGGATTTGTATCAGCTCCACATTTCCCGTGAGTGTTTTCACCACTGACGGGAGTAGAACATGTTTTGCTGTGAGTATTTTCCCTCGTGTTATGGCGTAGATTATGTCCTGGGCTATTGACCACGATACTCTGCCAATGCGAGCTGATGAACTATGTTCACCGCACAACATGACGGATAGCAGTCGTTTCAGAGCATCGGGCAATTGAATGTATGACGCGTGTAGGTCTTGCGGGTCAGGTGGCCATTCTTTTTCCGGGATACTAGATTTTACCTGTTCGCGTACAAAGTGGCCGACGTGGTCAATCAACGCGTTTTCATCTTGCTTCCCGGCAAAGTGTTTTACACACTTTTCACCAAGGAGGACACAGTTTCTTGCCATCGAATCGGGCGACAAGTTGTCCGGCCATACATACACCTTTCGACCGACTGTAATGAAATGTAGCGAATTTCCAAATTATGTCTCTAATTTCCGTCGCATGTGATTCTTGGTTGCTTCCATGACCGTAAGTGCTTTGGCCTCGATGTAAGACACAAGTATTGATGTTAGTTCTGTGAGAGTAACTATGCGTGGGTTAACAAAGACATCTGTTCGGATGTAGCTATATACGTCCTCCAACCCTGTTTGTTCAACTTGAAGATACTTGTTTTCGGCTTCGGTTCTGCTAATTGTGGCCTTCGGTGTTCTTTTTCGCGTATAAGCCTTGTAACATGATGTGTGATAGTGCGCTTCCGCTGCAACAATGCCTCTTGATGTTACAGCCAGAATGGTTTCGTCTGAATGTTCGGTTGCAATTTCACGAACTGTTTTGTCAGCCCTCAGCTTCGAAGCCACATTCAATGATTCACGAGAGTTGGACCCCCGTATATACTTCGACGGACTTAGACAAAATATGCATGTTTTATCATATACCCTTGATTGCAGACTGTCTGGAACCTGCTGGATCTTGGCCGATTGGACACTTTCCTTTCAGTATTGTTTGTGACTTTTTGTGAGTAAATTCTGATCGACATGCCCTATGGTAATGTATATGTTGAAATGTTGATGTGTCTCCAATTTCATGTTTCGATAGAATTGGCTGAAAACTCCTGACCTCCGCAGCTTGATAAAGCGTGTTCCATGAGTGTTCATCTCTTGGACTGGTCAACTCGGCAATAGGTGACTGCTTGCTACAAATAATACATGTATCGACTTTTGCTTTCAGTCGTTTTGCCGCAACTTCCATTTCTGACATGTACGTGTGAAACGGCGAGATACACGTGACTTTTCACGTATATTTAACAATACACTGAGTCAAAATATGAGCCACAAATAAGTATTTGTGTAAGAGAACTACGTTGAAATGTGTCACAAACAATGTATCATGTGAATAGATAGCAGCGCTAGGGCATTACACGGTCTATATCGAGTTACATTGTATATTAGTAGACGATGGACGTACTTCTAATTCTGACTGAGAAACAGTATTTTCTGGTTGCGTCATTGTGACATCGCCAATCTAATTGGTGCTCTCGATGTTAACAACGCCAGCAGTAAATCTTACGCCTGAACGCTATCAATAGACATACAAACGTTTTAATAAATAAAATACAGCATTGTTTACAAGCAAATCTACTAGAAACAATACACCGTGTTAAATATGCACACTTATGCCTACATGTACTATATTAAGAATAATACAGTGATCGTCACGTGTAGGCTACGCACCTTAAAAATACAGCGTCCGAGACATGTACGGTTATTTATCACATTAACAGCACAGCGTCTTACACAAGTGCGATAAAAAAAATGCAGCGTTCATCACATGCACACATACAAATGTATATGTTTATGAGAAGAAAAATACAACGCCCTTGACTGACGTGCGTGCTTACAGGGTATCTGCATTCGTGACATCATTTGAAATATGCCGTTTTTACGTATGGCGTAGTCACGGTTGACGGCATGGGGGGGTGGGGGGGGGGGGGGGGAGGGGGGGGGGGGGGGGGCATTCATGAAAACGTTATCGATGTTGTTTAATATAACACTACAATGTATATCTGTAACATGTAAAGCATAATATGCATACATCATATACATTATGATAATTCGGATAATGTGCTATCAAGTGAAATTCACGAATTAAATGTTTCAACGTTCTGGAAAAGTGGGTGGGGTAATTCATAACACCGTCGATAATAAATGCAATACAACATTAGAAAAAATGGTATTAATGGTAATTTTCTTGCACGAATTGTACCTATGGTCATGTGGCCGTTGATATCATGTAAAATATTTCGTCACGAGTATGTACTATGGGAATGAAAATGAAAAATATGCAGAAAAAATGTGGATTTATTAGAAATTTATTCATAATGCATGCAATATATTTTTCATACTATCACTACTTGGTAATCCGCATGTGCCATGACTTGCGAACACCTATACTGAATAAATAAAACCAAAATGTAGGCTTGTATGTCTTCAGACCTCTGAGATATTGCGATTTTACTAACATACCCCACACTTGGCCGCCATTTTTAAAGATGGCCGCCAAAAACATGTTTAGCTGGGCACCACGAAAGTCCATCACGTGATTTCGTATTATGGACACATCAAGCTATTTGAAAAACAAAGTGGCAATTATTCCCGCCAATTGGTAGTCAGATGTTGTGTACCTCATGGACTACATGGAATATCAGATTATATTCTATGGCTCACTAGTCAATAATTGTTTTATTATATGATAATAGTCTGTATATAGCACTTACGACCTTATGCTACTAGACAAAAATTTAAAAAGAATTTGAAAAAAAAAAATGAAAAAAAAAAAGGGGGAAAAAAAGTTTAAAAATTAAAAATTATAAAGCTTGCTACTGGAGCCCAGAATTTTTTTTTAATAGTCCTATATTTATCTACATATATCTGCACAGGTCCACATAGTGCCACAATATTTTCAACACAGTCTACGGAAATGTAATATCCAATGTAGTAATTTACCTGTATAAATTACCTGTGGTCAGACTGGTCAAGACTGGACATTTGCAGATGCTAGCACATGCACAGGTGAATGGTTCTCCCAGTCTCTATTGTTCTCTCTACAGGTAAGGTGTACAGAGCACAGGAGAAAAGGTGTACAGAGCAGACGAGAAAACGGGTCTTCATGCATTATTGTCCAGTTTGTAAAGTGCACAAAACAAAAAATGGAGATAACTAAAAAATTAGCTACGCAAGAGTTGTCATTCTTGTGCGCGACACATCTCCGGGTCGTGGTCTATGCATGTGTGAAGTTTCATGAAAATATTCCAAAGGGTGGTCGAGTTATGCTCCGGACAGGAAATCAGTGCGCAAAAACAAAAAAAGGAGATAACTAAAAAATTAGCTATGCAAGAGTTGTCATTCTTGTGCACGACACACCTTCGGTTCGTGGTCTAATTGAATGTGTGAAGTTTCATAAAAATATTTCAAAGGGTGGTCGAGTTATGGTCAATCAGTGCGCGAAACAAAAAAGGGAGATAACTAAAAAATTAGCTATGCAAGAGTTGTCATTCTTGTGCGCGACACACCTTCGGGTCGTGGTCTATGCATGTGTGAAGTTTCATGAAAATATTCCAAAGGGTGGAGGAGTTATGCTCCGGACACGAAATCAGTGTGAGAAACAAAAAAATGAGATAACTCAAAGATTAGCTATGCAAGAGTTGTTATTCTTGTGCGCGACACACCTTCGGGTTGTGGTCTATCATCTATGCATGTGTGAAGTTTCATAAAAATATTCCAAAGGGTGTTCGAGTTATGCTCCGGACAAGAAGTGTCTGCGGCGGACGCTAGGCGTGGACGGCTGTCAAATCCATAGTATCCCCCGACGGATCGTCGGGGGATACATATAAAAGTAATACAAACTAATACTTCTGACAGTACCAATTGTAGATTGTTTACAAAAGACACACTTCGGGTGGGTCTATGCATGTGTGAAGTTTCATAAAAATATTCCAAAGGGTGTTCGAGTTATGCTCCGGACAAGAAGTGTCTGCGGCGGACGCGCGGACGGCTGTCAAATCCATAGTATCCCCCGACGGAGTCCGGGGGATACAATTATAAAAGTAATACAAACTAATACTTCTGAAACAGTTACCAATGTAGAATGTTTACAAAATTATGTTTTGCCTTTACAGAAAATGGACCCCATCTTAAATTTTACATGTTGAATTTGGCTGACACTGTCTGACCAGGTCACTTGTTGATTTTAGCTTAATTTACTTTATCAGGTCATCTACATATGGGCCGCACCATACGAAAACCGGGCTTAATGACAACGTCATGAAAAGCGATAAACGACGTCAGAAAAACGACGTTTCAAATTGTCTAGCGTCGCCGTAAAAGTTCACAGTTTGCCCTCCCATTTACGTTTACTGGTGTCAGTTAACATTAAGTGTGAACAGAAAACGGAAAATGATAACTTACTGAAACTTTCACTAATATGAGACTCGATACCTTGTACCTCGATACACATATTATGACGTCATGACTTGACGTCACATACTTGTGACGTCATTGAACGTGAATACATGTTTGACGTTATGGCCATGGTGTCGTGACAAAATATTATAGCAAGGATACTTGCACGAGTTCCTCGCAGCATCAATGACTTAGAAATGCTTCAGGCGTTGTACATTGTCGCCTAACTGTCGTTCTTTGACATTTTTACTAAAGTATTTTTCGTCGGTTGTCCTTATGAATTCAAAATGGTGAACGCATAATTTAACTGGCTACATATCAGAGAAGTCTTCGCTTACACTGCACTTTGATTCCTAAATAATCTTAAATGTGAACAACCTAGTGTATGCCAACGATATTACCATCTATTATCTTGGTAAATTGAGATTTTTGAACAATTCTATCCAGTACTTAGCGAATGATATGCCATTTAATGCCACTCATTTTATCATAAATGGCGGTAGACAGGCAACTATATGATGACATAAATATCCGGGGTTTGTATTGAATTTAAAATAAATGCATCAACATATTAATTGGAAATGTGATGGTCATAAACTTGCTTTTGTAGTCGAAAGTGCTTTTGTAGTATCAAATCATCAGTTTATCACTTGACTGCATAATAATGTATATCAGGGTATGGTAATGCGATCCTCAAGAAAGACACACGGCGACAGTTATAAGGTATCTGCCCGGTATCGTGTTTTGTCACAAAGTTAATGTTATAAGTGGCCTACTGCCTACTTTAAAATATGTCGTCGTATACGAAATGTTAAATGATGTCGCTATTATTCCCCAAAATTATTTCAGACAGCAGCAAACAACAGGGAAACGCCTCACTCTGCCTTATTTGAAAATTATTCATACGAAATTACGTTACTTGGGCCGCAATCCAAAACATGACGTTACATTAGCAACTGCAACACGAGCCATAAACATTATTTTGTCTTTGCCTAATGCGAGACACTTGGCCAGGCTACGAGATATCCAAATTTGGTTGACATGCGATAAAAGATGACAAATCTATAGGACTTGTCCGGATCAACACCCCTTGTATACGCCGTTGATAAAAACGTCGTAATTTCGACGTCATTGATCTAAAACGTCATATAAGTTTTTACCACGCGTCATAAAACTACTTCTAAAATGAACCATAATTGGGATACATTGATAATTTTGGCGGCATATGGCTTTTAAAAGATGTACAATTCAGAATACGCGAAAAAGTAAAAACTGAAAATGTTGTCATTAAGCCCGGTTTTCGCACGGCGCGGCTCATATGTAAATTTATGTCACAATTACTTGAATATGTTATTTTCATAATATTAACACTCATTTCAGTTCAAAAGCATAGAAACACTTTCACAATTAACTGCTAAAGTGCGAATCAGATCTGATTCGCTATTCTGCCGAGGAATCCGATGAGTGGAATCGTAGCTCTGGCTACAGACGGTACGGGAGTAGATTGCAAGAGTTACCATTCTTAACTAATACATTTAGTCACAATAAGGAATTTTTGAACATGAAAAATGATAATTTCTTGAGAACCGAAACGTTGGCATCTCTTGTAAAAAAAATTCTTCTCGCCATCTTCTTCCGGTTGTCAGATTGGTTCCGGGCAAATTATTGGGGGATTAATTACGGAATGATCAAAGGTCTTTTCTTATGGTAAAGTGACTTACGTCTCCTATTTAATTTTATTGTTATGATCTTGAATTTTGTGATGATAATTTATAATATTTTATAAATATGGAGTAAATAATTTGTGGTTTCTGTTGGTTACGTCTATTTGATTGGTCAATTTTCTGCGAGTCTGTCGGGAATGAAATTTTTTATGTCTTACCGGCACAGGTTGATTCAGCTTCACAGAATAAGGAGTGAAATATTTTTGTTACCCGCCCGCACATTGCCCCTTTTTTGTTTACAATTATTATTGTGCTCCATTAATTTGCTTGATTGCATGATATTATGTTCAGACAGGAGCAATAGAGGCGACATATGAGCAAGTGGTGCCCATGCGTAAGAATAAAACGTTTTGTTACACAGTCTGATGAGTGAAAAGTTTGACACTTCACAGACATGTTAAAAAAACATTCATAGACCAATAATACACATGTAGGTACAGGGGTCCTACCAATTATCCGGACAATCAATTTATCAGACAAATCAAAATAACTGTTAATTAAACGCATTCATTTGATCCAATTTTGCAACGAACACATCTAAGTCACTTAGGTGCTTGCTGTTTCCATGCCAGTGTGAATTATATATCGCCAAGGTAAACGTTTTAGTAAAATTTGCTGAAAACATTCCCCCAACTATGTTCACAAGTTGTTTACAACGTCAAACGTCGCGCGGGGGCTTGTATCTTTCACTGCGTATGCGTATAATTTGAGGCCCCTATAGAGTTTTTCAATACTCTGTTGTGTGAAGTATGCAGACCATACGATGCATTCCTCCAATATAATTTTCAGACTGTTTAATACACAATGTACAACACAGAGCAGATAGGAAGGAATGCGAAAATGTATCACGATAGAAAAAGAACGAAGAGCTACTTATTCAAAAACAAATAATAATTGTTTCAAGGCCAAATCGCCCCAAGCCATTTCGGACCCAAGCCATTACACACCATTTCGCACCCATATTAATTTGTGGGTAAAATCGACAGGTGCGAAAACACCAGTGTACGAAACGATCATTACCGCAGATTTTCCACCAAATTATGAAGAGCTCAATCGAGTGCGCCCATTACGTCATTGCAGAGTTGTTCTATAAATAGGTACAATAAATTCTATAAATACGATGTTTTCCAAGAAGCGAATGGTGATTGTTTTTTCTGCAAAACAATACAATGCTGTTTTATTGGTTTTCAGGCGATAAAATTATGATTTTAAGCTGAGAATACAAGTTATAAGACGGTTATACATTTGTCCGGATAATTGATTGTCGGTGTTAAGTTTGGGGCAATTTGTCCGGATAATTGATTGTCGATGTTAATTTTGGGGCAATCTTACGACTGATGATCTGACCCAATTTTAAGTGAGAAAGATGGCACAATTTGCTAAATAGTTTACATGCGTTGAGAAAGCAAGAACCGACGATTGTTCTGTGAAAATTTTATGCCCGTAGCTACTATTTTAAGAAAAATATCATAAAAAAACAGCCATTTTTGTCCGATAATCTAGAGGATCCCTGTATACATAGTTTGACATTGGTTATCCTTTTATTCCCATTAGTGTAGCAAAACACCAGGACAAATTGGGCTGTTATTGTGACTAAATTTTACTCTATAAGGGTCTCAGCTCTCACGGATACAGAAAATATAAAAGACAGATTAAATAGTAAAACACATCCGTAGAGCTGAGAGTTTCTAAGCTACTCGCCTTGAATCTGTCACACTTCTTGAAGATGACCGAGACTTGTTCTGAGTACATAACTCTAATTACATTTCATTACATTGCACTACATAAGAGTTATGACGTAGTTGTATTTGTAAATGTGCGTTTTAAGGCAAGTCGAAATAATGGTGTTTTTTATACTTATGATGCTCAATATACATGTACATAGTGAAGTAGGTTATCTCATTTACATGTAAGTATATAAACCAATATCATAGTGAAGTATTTTTACTTTATAAACCATATCATAGTGAGTAAGATCTTTATAAACCATATATAATGAAGTATGTTATACTTTATAAACCATATTATGTGAAGTAGTTATACTTTACCATATACATAGTTGAAGTAAGTTATTACTTTATAAACCATATAGTGAAGTGTTATACTATAAACCTATACTGTGAAGTATGTTACTTTATAAACTATATACATAGTGAGTATGTTACTTTATAAACCCTATACAGTGAAGTGTTATACGTTATACCATTTATAAATACATAGTGAAGTATGTTCTTATAACCATAAAAAACCATGTAATAGTGAAGTGTTACTTTACCAATGTTACATAGTGAAGTACGTTATACATATATACATAGTGAAGTGTTTACTTTACAATATACATAGTTGAAGTACGTATATATACCATATCCATATATCATTAGTGAAGTACGTTATACTTTATAAACCATATATACTAGTGAGTGTTTATACTGAAAAACCTATACTTTATCATATACTTAGTGAAGTCGTTATACTTTATAAACCATATATAGTGAAGTACGTTTATACATATATAATGTGAAGTACGTTATACTTTATAACCATATACATGTGAAGTACGTTATATTTATAAACCATATATACATAGTGAAGTCGTTAATACTTTATAAATATACTAGTGAAGTCGTTATACTTTATAAACCTATACATAGTGAAGTACGTTATACTTTATAAACCATATATACATGTGACGCAAGTAATAATTCACAAAAATGGTTCTACACAGCAATTTAATGGATAAATTGAGATGTTTACTCTGGATCGCCAGTTCTTCTTACATTGCCCGGTGTCAGTATAGTTTCCTTCCTGCTGATCTATATATAACTTCGAGGGCGTTTCGGACCGTGACAAATTTGTTATTTATGTTTGATTTGTTTGTCCCAAGTTTAAACTTAATGATATATTAACAGTGAGCATGCAAAAGGTTCATATATCATATGTGATAAAGAACTTCCGCGTATATGTTGATTACGCATCGTAAAAAATAGCAAGGTTGTCCCGAAACGGTTTTGGTCCGAGCATGCTAGCGTCCGAATCGTTAAAATACTATAAATTACTGATTGAGGCCTCGGTATGTCGTAATGAAATTGAAACACTATATTTTCAATGCATTTTAAATCTTAATTACATACTTGTACAAATTTAAATTATGTAGTCTAAAAGTTGAGCAAGAAAGGGGTTTAAAGGAGATATAACAATATTCTGTTTTCGCGATACGCTTATGTATTCATCATTTATATATCAAATAAAACAAATTTCACAGTAATCCGACCAGAATATGCCGTTCTTTTACGGATTTCATATTCCGGACAGCCAGTTTTTGCAGCCATCACTGCATGACAAACTTCCCCATAGTGTGCTTACCACTAGGACAGATAAATAAAATGGATTCAACCAATCAGCATAGAATAGGTGTGGCTTCGTTGAATTCAGAATACTAAACCCCCTGGACCCCCCCCCACCCTGTATCCGCGCCTGCAACGATTGCAATCAACGTACGTCCCATTTATCTAGTCACATATCACACACGACATGTGACTGTGTACCTTCGGACATCTGCGTAATTTCAGGAAATATATTTACAGAAAAGTAATGGGCTATGGGCTATTCCAGTTTATATAAGTACCCCCCTATGGAAGAGAAAACAAATTTGAGGTGGTGGGGGGGGGGGGGTGGAGTTAGCCGGGAAGACAAAATTTAGGGGGGGGGGAATCCGGATAAAAAATTGAGGAGGCCGGGAGGGGGGGGGGGGGGGGGGGGGGGTGGGGGGGGGGGGGGGGGGGGGGGGGGGGGGGGGGGGGGGGGGGGGGGGGGGGGGGGTCATTTCCGTAGGTAAAAGTCTCTTCCATAGGGGGGTACTTATATAAACTGGAATAGTCCAACATAATTATTTTCCGTATATGACGACAGAAGTTGAAAAAATTGTAATTTTACTTTAAAGAGAACTATTGTATATCTAGATCTAATTTTTCTACATGTGTTTATTGAAATTACGCAGATGTCTGAAAGTACAAAATCACATGGCGTTTCTCATTTGACGCACACCTGTGATTTGATGATGCGATATCTATACAAAAGGTCGGTATCACGTTACACGCGAGCTGTCTCGGGCCTCAAAACTGTGACCCCGATAATTATAAATAGATGTCACGTGCTAGTCATGTGTGATCCATCTCCCGCCATATTGAAGATGCTCTGTTTACTTTCTGCTTCGTGTGAGAGTGACCTTAGAATTTTACTAATCAACACTTTATTAGGTGAGTTTGTGATAATATTTTCGTGTCATATTGGAATATAGTCTATCAATAACAATATAGCGAAGTATGAATGTCAATGCCCTGCAGGTCTTTTCTATATTTTAGTGCGCGAATTGTGGGTGGCACGATTTACCCAAATCTACCCAAATCTACCCAAATCTTCATATAATTACTATATGTGTTAACAAATAAAGCTATACACATCATAATAACGATGTTTGGACTGTACTTACATAATGCATGTCATTAATTTGCTCATACCAGGGCCCATTTTAATGTTTTGATGCAAAATGGAAATATTTGTATATGAAATAAAGGGAGAGTACCGCGATAAACTTAATACTAGGAAGCCAAGAAAGATAATCTACTTTATAATGGCTAAACATGCTAAATGGGAATGATGATTTTTAATTGAAATACAAATAAACAAGAAACGAGGCAAAGCCACGAAGGCCAGGTTTTTTCCAAGCATGGACACTTGGCGAGGCATGGACACTAAAAAAATAGATATAGTAGATGGAAAAACTTTAACGAAAAAACTTTAACCGGACACGCGGACGTACGGACGGACGGACGTATGCCAAAATGCCGACGATATCGCGCTTTCCGCAAGCGGGTGCGACAATGATGATAAACACCCATGTGAAGTATCAAGGTAATTGGTGAAGCAGTTGCAGAGATATAGTACACGAAAAAACATTAACAAATAAATTCAAAGTAATTTGACCTTGACATTGCGACAGGGGGGGGCCGCACAGTTGGGGGTTAGAGTAAAAATATGGACGATGATAAACACCCATGTGAAGTTTCAAGGTAATGGGCGAAGCAGTTGCAGAGATATAGTATAACAAAAAAGTTTTAACCAAAAAATTTAACCAGACGTACGTTAAAAAGTTAACGTTGAAAATGGCTACGTCAATTACGTAGAAATAATAGGTGAAGGTAAAAAAATGGTCACATGTTGGATAATTGTATGTGGTAGGCAACCCTTGGTTATGAAGCTGTGAAAGTTTGGTGGTCCTACGGTGGTACAGTACCAAACAAATGGACTTAAACACGAAAACTTAACATTGAAAACGCGAAAACTTAACATTGAAAATGGCTAAGTCGACTGCGCGGAAAAAATGGGTCAAGTTAAAAAAAAAGTAACATGTTGGATAGTGATATGTGGTGGGCACCCCCTTGATTATGAAGCTGTGAAAGTTTGGTGGTCCTAGGTGGTACAATACCAAAGAAATGGACTCAAACACGAAAACTTAACATTGATTGTGGATTGTGGACGCCGCCCGCCGCCCGCACGCCCGCCCGGCTTACGCCAATCAAATAGCCTGGATTTTTTAAAAAAAACCTGGCTAAAAACTGTAGAACCTCTCTAATGTTGACATTCAAGGAGACGGTGTGAAGGTGTCGACCGTATACTGGCCGTTTTCGCCCGCCAGGACGTGTAGCCATATTGTAAATAATCACTTGTTGAGGCTATACCTCTATGGAAATTTTCAATTACAGTCTGATCAGGGTCTACACTGTTTTCCATCTTGTACATAATCACTGTATACCGTATACAAGCAAGCTGCGTGTCGCCCGCCAGGATGTGTAGCCGTCTTATAACAATCACTTATTTAGGCTATACCTTCTAGGGGAAATTTGCAATCACAGTCTGATCAGGGTCTACCCGGTTCCACATTTTGTGCATAACCACTTGTTGAGGCTATACCTGTAGGGGAAATATGCATTCACAATCTAATCAGGATCTACACCGTTTCCCATATTGTACATAATTGACTATATATAACGGTTAGACAGTTGGACTATTATATGTGCCATATGAAATCATGATCGATGGCAACTTAATTAAAGTTAGACAACTGAGACATAATTAATGAGTCTCGATCACGGTAGTCTCCCTCTTAGACTAACATGCCATGTCTCTATATCATGTTTAATTTTTCATTATCTGACTTTTTCATTTATTATTTTCTTTGCTATAGAGACTGGCTTCCATCCCATTGGGTCACATAGCGAAATCTAAACTCGAATACTCGATACGAATACGCGCATAATTTTGACACTTCGTGAACTGTACGATACCGAAATCATCTGACAATACGTTTAAATAATATTAATACACCAAATTTCATTCATAATTTGTATGCAACTACTTTCCTTACTAGTTATTTCTCAACATTTCTTTGAAAAATAGCGTGCATAACACGTTCAGTTTATTACCGTCGCCATTTTTTTTCCGAGGTACAATATCGGAAATCTGCAAAGTAACCGACCAATGAAATCGATTGACGTATGTGGGGGGGGGGGGGAGGGTTTCCCGCTCATATGTCAGATAGTCTGGCAGCAAAGTGTATGGCACGTTCCATGCAGGAGCTTAACTTTATTTTGAATAAAATGGGTTTTTTTTATTGGCGATTTTGATTGCCCAGATCATCAACATCAAGAATCAAACTGATGACACTATGTCATCTTTGATAATTTTGAGAAATATGCATAAATCCAAAATGGCTGCCAAACAGTTATAGTGTGTCATATATAGTTATTTCCACATGAGGTATTAGCATACATTAACAGCATAAAGTGGATTTACTTGACTTATCGAGATAAGTGATCAACACTAAATTTCAATTCACTGTTAAATGGTAAAAATCCAACTTGGCCGCCAAACGCAACATGATATTTTGCATATTACTGCTCCCACGTACACTCCATATGAAAACAACATGTATACTAATGTTGGATATATTGACATGATAAACGCTTACAGTAAATTTGATAGTAACTAGACACATTTGTGAAGAGCGAAAGTCTAAGATGGCCGCCATATATACAGAAATTATCCCATGACGATCATCACAGAGAATAATAATTAAGTATATAATTGCACATCGATGTCATATCGTAGTAAATTGGAATAAAAGTACTGAAGTTATGTATACTATGAGTTTTTACTAACTTAGGAATATAATTAGATAACTACCAATAGCAGAAATCATAGATGGCAGCCAAATATAAAAATAATGTTGCATTATATTGAACAAATTGCATATAATTACTAGATTTATAAGAATAAATATATCTCTTAGATGCTTATATACATGGCAGACGTATATATACAGATAAATTACCCCGCAATGGCAATCATATCGTGTAATGATTAAATATTACATTTCAAAGGAAATACATATATGGCTAATGGAGGCTCTAGAGATGCAGTATACATGGACAACAACTATTACCCAACAGTCCCAACATTAAAAAAAAACAATCATATTGAAGTGCAGTACATGAAGACATGACAACAAGGATGCCGCTTTGGTATTGTCAAAACAATCCAGTTGGGTGGTTGAACCTGATTAGACACCATATAATTTCTCCCGCAAACCTCTCCATCATAAGTGAAAAGGACAGTATTATACAAGGCAATTATGAATAAAAAATGATTGATGCATGTATACTGTACACAAAAAGACATTAATTACACAAAATATATTGGTTTCCGTAATTGAACGCTAATATTGTAAATATAACTATAAGAAAACAATGATATAATTATGATGACACAAACAGCATTTTCATATTAGTCTATCAAATTGCGTGAGTACTGTATGCCTCATATCCATATTATGGTACCTTGAAGTTTGTCACGTTCTATATATGGTTGTGTACCATGTGTATTGCTGTCTGCATGTACTATAATCGTTTTTGTTACCGTGAGTATTTAGTAGTGGCACAACTAGATTGTCTGTCATATAATATCAATTACATTTGTATTAGCTGTGTCCTACCTGTGGTATTTAATATATAGCATCTCCATGTTCTTCTCGAAATTATTATATTTGTGATTACGGTTGTTTTCTTTGATACACGTGTATACTACTGACGGCGTCATGTCTTAGTTTTTACATATCATATGCATTCACAGGACTGGTGCTGAATTCTGTCATATGTTTAAATAAGTAAAACTCATTAAATGGCATATAACTACACAATAATTCGACAAAAATAATGTATTTGTATTGCTTATCTTTGAAACAATACACAGAGAAAATTGATGTACATGTGTACATACTTTACCTCATCATATAAAAATATGTTGCTCTACATCGGCGATAGTGGTCGGAAAACACATCAATTACTTGCAGCTTACAAAGTAATAAGTGATATTAAAGTGGTGTACATCAACCATCATGTGCATACAGCCGCTTTGTGGAAACTGACTACTTCCACAGAAAGAAAACATGTGGCCAATACTATCAGCTATGTGGTTGTACTAAGTAGGTTGAAAGCACGTAATGGTAGCCAGAAATATAATATATATATCTATAATAATGCTACATGTATATTAATCGCTTTCCCGCGGAAATATGTGCTTTATTCTTCCCTTTTTTGGTCAAAATGTGCTTATTGTATGATATACTAATGATATATTGTTGAAAACGTATATAATATAATCTTAAATGTTATTTTTAATGAAGATTGGGGTAGATTTGGGTAAATCGTGCTGCCGCGAATTGTAAATGCTATTACGCACATTTTTACTATGCAGCGTGGTGTAGCGAATAGGACAACCTGTTGCCTATAAAGCGGAATATGTGCAGTTAGGCCGAGACTAGATATGTTTAGGGGTTAAACGATACAATTTGCTTCTAAATACATAATTTTTATGCAAGAATATTTCACATTTATAATGACTAAAATAATAAATGGTGATAAGAATATTTTTTAATGTCTATCTAACATTATAAATCTGCATTTAAATTTGATGTAGCGATTGGAATTTAGTTGTTTGAAAACGGGTTATATTTCTCCCAGCGCTACTCGACAGGGAGATAATTATAATCTGCAGGTTCGCTAAGACTTCCAGAATCGTGTTTGTCGATTACTGGTATTGTGCGGTTACTGGAATAATATAATTTATTATTTCAACAACATAGTTGAACTGTTTATGAAACTTCACCTAAAACCACACACGATTAAACAGAATTATAGCATCCTGTAAATGTATACAAATATCACAAAATTACCTAAAACAACAGGACTTAACTTCGGCGCGCAATGAACTGGCAATAGTAAATAAATAACAATCACGCAAATCCCAACGACATGTCGATTCTCCATTTTAGAATTTCCACTGCGGTGATATGGTTCCGGGCTTCCTGGTGTGAGCGTAAACTTGAATTAACAGACCGGAAACCATTGTTCACGTGATCATGTGATGTACAGTGATGCAGGGTCGTTACCACAGGTGAAAAATCACAAGGGAAAACAATCACATGACAGTATATAATTATATAGTATCTATACAAGTAACAACAGACTAGTTGTTCCCATCACCTGTGGTCGTAACCTGAGTGGAGAGAGTAGTGATCAACAATTGAAGGTAAAGAGGTGTGTTTTTATTAGCCGATCTATTTATAGATCGGCTAATATATTGGTCATCCATCGAATTCTGAAAAAGTTTGTAGCAACCCTTTTCTCCGCTATTCGGTAATCTACAAACGCGAATTTTGCTGTGTCACTTCCAAATTGCATCAACCGATAAAGTTTGCATTTTTGGCAATTATCTCCGTTTAAAACTTTAAATATAGCCAAATAACACAATTTTGAATACGTAATTGAGCTGAACGCCGGAAGAGATTGAACCCGGAAGTTGTTGTTGTTGAAGTCCATAGTTGGCTCAAATGGCCATATACGCCAACATACGCCGATTATTGAGTAGTATATAAGAGTCATAATGATACAAGTTTGTATGGAAGCCACACACTACGTGTGGTGGCTTCCACAAGAAACTTGTAATCATTATGACTCTTATATACTACTTCTCGCGAGACCATATATTTATGACATGAGAAGATACACCCTATTAGAGATAAAAATCCCTATGTTATACTCAGTATATATATACAACAATCTGTCATACTTTTATTACGAATAAAATATAAACTGACACCCTATTAGAGATAAGAAATCTATAAGTTATACTCAGTATTTTACAGCAATCTGTCATAAATATAAACTGACACCCTATTAAAGACAAGTTATCCATAAGTTATACTAAGTATATTACAACAATCTGTCATACATTTATTACGAATAAATATAAACTTACACCCTATTGAAGATAAAAAATCTATTAGTTATACTCAGTATAATGCCTACCATAAAGCAAATGAGAGAGCAAGCTAAGAGTTGGGGAATTTCCCTAAGAGGTTTGAGACTCAAGAAAGATGTAGCAGATAGGATAAGTGACGCGCGAGCCGTCGTCTACGAGGAGAGGCTGCGGCGTGCGGTTTCGACCGGACGACTGCCCGCCGACCCCGAAAAACGCTCCGAGAAATTGGAGAACGAGACGACGGCCAGTCTGCGCGCCACCGCTGTGGGGAGACCTCCCAAGAAGAGGACAGATATTGCCAGAGCTTTGGTGGAGGAGGGTCCCAGGATTCTCTCCGAAGAAGCTGAAGTTAGGGAAACTGTTGATAGGGGTAGGAGGAAGATAGTATGGACTTTCGAGAGCGGGGTAGACGGGGAGATCGCTAATCGCATAATGAATAAAATTCGCCCAGAGATTGACCACGGCATGTTATCTGAGGTATTCGTGTTCGTATCGTATTAGGAACATAGATACCGACGCTACTATGATCTATCACAAACAATCAAAGGGCAGTCCGTGGATAAACGAGATCGCCAAAGCCGAGAGTTGGATATCCGATGAGAGAAAGGTCGAATGGAATGGACATCGACAAAGTCGATAGACCAAACACAAATGGACCTTCGTTCGTTGGATATCGGTCGAGGTGAAGATGATCATCGACGCGCAACAACTTCTCATGGGAGCGGGAAAACTCCCAGACTGGTTAAGACAGAAAAAGGGAATGTATTCCGTCGACACGTACGACGACTACTTGTGTCTGTTTAGGTGCATAGCCATCCAACGTGGAGGGAGACCCGACGGGTGTTGTAGGAAGGCACGAGCTCTGGCTCGCGAATACCTCGGGCACGATAACGGACCGGGTAGTAAGGGAATCCCCCTGGATGATATTAAGAAGGTAGAAGAGTGCTTCAAGATGGGCATTCGCGTTTACGAGCCCACCGCTCGATATTAAGAAGGTAGAAGAGTGCTTCAAGATGGGCATTCGCGTTTACGAGCCCACCGCCGATGGAGTGTGGTACCTCATGAAGGTTCCGGCAAATTACGACGTGGTTGGGGGGAAGACAATGACGATAGGAATGTTTGGAGGTCACTCGTTCCTCATAACGAATCTCCGCAAGATGACGAACGAGTACGGGTGCACCGGATGTCAACAACGGTTTACAAAGTCGTGTAACATGCACAGGCACGCGACCACCTGCATGGGTGGGAAGACCGTGGTGACATGTCCAGGTAAGAGGGTAGAGAGACCACAGTCGGCCTACGAGAAGGCGTTCTATCCTAAGGGGTCAGCGAGTGCGAGGTCGATTCAATGGTTGAGCAGAGAAGAGGAGAGGATGGGAAAGCACATACATCACGCAAACTGCGGTCACGGTGGTGAGAGGTGGGTGGCCGTTGATCCGGTCGACGGTTACTGTCACGAGACCGAGACCGTGTTTCAGTTTCACGGATGCTACTGGCACGGGTGTCCGAGGCATTGCATGAGAGGTAACGCGAGATCACTGTACTAGAGGACGAAAATTCAAGACGCCAAGATAAGGAAGGCGGGTTACGAGCTTGTGGTGATGTGGGAGTGCGAGTGGTTGAATGATAATTTTGATAAAATTAATACCTACTATCCACAATCGCCACGCGAGGAGGAGACGACTCTATACCCTCACCAGATAGTCTACGACTTTGAGGCGTATCTCGACAAGTCAAAAAGCACGCGACCCACCAAAGACCTGACCTTCGAGGTCGAGCACGTTCCCATATCGGTGTCGTTGGGGGATACGATGCATGAAGGGATCACACACCTATGCGAACGAGATCCCGACACGCTAGTCGAGAAGTTCGTGACCGAGCTGCAGATGAGAGGCAAGGCAATCAGGGAGGGGGTTAGGAAGAAGTATCTACCGGCCGACTAGATATGTTATCGAAGTCTCAGCAAGCAAAGATTATCTCATGGATTGATCAAGTCCCGGTGGTGGGGTTCAACTGTAGCAGGTACGACCTGAACCTCATCAAGCAGTACTTTGTAGAGAAGTTGCGGCCACCGTGAATAAGGTGATGGTCGGAAAGAGAGCCAGCACGACGATGTTTCTGTTTACCCCGGAGTTTAAATTTCTCGACATCATCCAGTATCTGGGACCCGGTACCACGTACGACCGGTGGGTTAAGGCGTACGACTGTAAAACGGTAAAGTCTCACTTTCCGTACGAGTGGTTCGATAGCGCGGACAAGCTCGACCATCCGGGGCTGCCAGACTATCCCGAGTGGTACTCGAAGTTGAAGGGTGAGTTCCTACTGTCGTTTTCCGAGTGGAAAGAGTGTAAGAAGGTATTCCGAGAAAAGGGGATGAAGACGTTCAAGGAATGGTTGCAACACTACAACGACTTGGATGTAGGACCGTTCCTAGAGGCTCTGACTAAAATGGCGGAGTTCTACAAGGGAAGAGGCGTGGATATACTCAAGGATACTGTGTCTCTGCCCGGTGTTTCCCTTCAGTACCTACTCCGCGGGTCGATCGATGGGAAGGCGGACACGCCCGAGCTGTGGTCACCGAAGTCTGAAAACTTACGAGATGATGAAGCAGGGATTGGTCGGTGGTCCGTCCATAGTATTTTCCAGATACGCCGAGGCTGGAAGGTCAACGATCAGGGGTCAGGTGGGGAGTCGGGAGGAGAAGATGTGCAAGGCGGTGCTGGGGTACGATGCCAATGCTCTATACCTATCTACTCTGTCGAAGGACATGCCGTGTGGTGAGGAGCAGATATGGACGTGTGACGACCCGGAAAGACAGTCGTATATAGACTGTTTCGTGAGGAAGGTCAGGAGTGAAAAGTGGTTCGGATTTGCGGAGTTGGATATAGAGGTCCCGGAAACGTTGAGAGACAAGTTCTCGGAAATGTCACCGCGTTCGTTAATCGAGAAGTCGATGAGAAAGAGGTTCCGCAGCACATGAAGGACTACCTGGCCGGGACCGGTAGGAAAAGAGTCGAAGGGCAGAGAAAGCTTGTGGGGGCAATGTCCACCAAGAAGATGATCATATACTCACCGCTGCTAAAGTGGTATCTGGAGCACGGTCTGATCGTCAAGGCGGTGCATAGGGTGATAGACTACACGCCCGGCAAACCGTTTCAATGGTTCGTTAAAGAGGTCACCGCTGCTAGACGGACGGGGGACGTCGACAAGAGCAAGGCGGTGTTGGCGGAGATATTCAAACTGGTTGGCAACGCGTGTTGTGGCCAGCTGATAGAGGCACAAGAGAGACACCTGAACACCACATATACGAAGGATGAGAAGACTGTCGATTGGGCACTGAGGTCGGCGTGGTTCGAAGACTTGGAGGAGATTGGGGAGGCTTACGAGATATCGAGCAGGAAGACTCGAGTGGTGATCAACAGACCGTTTCAGTGTGGCATAGCGGTCTACCAGTTGGCCAAGCTCCGGATGCTGGAGTTCTACTACGATTTATTGGACAAGTACGTGGATCGCGGAGATTTCGAACTGATACAGATGGACACTGACAGCATGTACTTCGCGCTGTCGGAGAAGACGCTGGCGGCGGTGGTGAGAAAGAATATGAAGAGAAAGTTTAATAAGGAGAAGACGAGTGGTTGGCGTGGGACGTGTGGAGCAACAGAACTCCGGGACTGTTCAAGCTGGAATTGGAAGGGGATAGAGCCATCGCTCTGTGTAGCAAGTGTTACTACGTGAGCGGTGATGGAAAATCTAAGCACTCGGCCAAGGGGATGTCGAAGAGATCTAACGATCTGACTTGGGGAAGGTATAAGAGTGCTCTCGAAGGGGGTAGGGATATGGCGGAGAACAGGGGATTCCGAATGATTAACGGGGTGATGAAGACGTACTGTCAACAAAAATTAGGACTCTCGGCGTCTACTACGAAGAGGAGAGTGATGGAAGACGGGTTACACACCGAGCCTATAGGATAGATAAAAAAAAATATAACTATGAGAGAGAATACTAAAGACTCTGATGATCCGGGGGTAGCTGGGTGTCAGAAGGCACCGCGAGAAGTTCTTCGCAACAAACCCTCGAGATGGCCCATCATCCAAATAGTAGAGCACGGGCTCATCGGGCTTGGTAATAGATCGATCTAGATGATATACATTGAGAGACCACACGGGATCAGTCGCGCGGCGGCTGCCACCTTCGAGCTCTCCCGGTTGATAGAGGTACCGGACGTCAATATCCGATGGAAACCAACGGGTCGCCCGCGCGAGACGGCAGAGGGCTCGCTCGTCACCCTTTTAAACTTGATAGCATCTACGGGCTTCTTACCTATCAATCTGGTCACCTCTCCGTTCAGTGCGGAGACCACGGCGGGCAGTCTGGCCACCCACTCGGTCGATCGCGAATGAGGGTCTACAAGTTCTTTGGCGTATTGGTGTCCGAACAGTCTCTCAGCCAGGGTTCGATTGAAGCGTTCCACGATCCCCTGGTCCCGGTGGATGTTGACGCGGCCGCGTCTGACAGAAACGTCGTGCTTAGACAATAGATGAGAGACCGCGCCCATGAACTCGCGGCCGGGATCGACCTGGAGAAGATTCGACCATTTGAGAGGACTCCTCTTATATATTCGGGAGAGAGCCTCGGCCACCTCCTTAGACTCTTTAGTGGCCAACGGCTCAGCCCCCTTATAACGACTCGCTACGTCAACGACTGTCAGCGCGTACTTGTACGTCTTACGACCGACGCGATCGTGAGGGAGAAACAGGAGATCCGCTTGGTGAACTTGGTTCGGTACCGGCACGTCGAATTTCGGGCGCGGAATATTGTGAGGCGCGGGTAAATAGATCTGCCAGATGGCCTGCTTCTTGAGCCATTCCTTGACAACATTTTCTGAAACCTTGGTCGCCGCCGCGAGGTTCTTGATGGCAGCGAGTCCCTTCCAGTAGCGCGGTGCTATAGTACGCGTTCGCTAGCTTGCGCGTTAGGCGAAACCGATAGTGGTATTAAGTTTGCGCGTGTTCATCGTATGCGATGTATTCTAATATATCGGACAATCTCCAACATGCCCTCGCCAGATCGTCCGGTAACTGCGTCGATAATAATAAACCTTTGTTGGAAGTACAATCGCGATTGGGGGTTAAGTTCTGAAGGAACTTGGGAAAATCTAATCCCCCAGGATTGGTGGAGGAATCTAACATCCGCTTTGCGAAAAGGGTGGCCACTTTTTCGTCCTCCCGCCACGTCTCGAGAGAATCTCTGGCCAGACGAATCATACCCTTGCACCAACCATGCGGTGTTTAAGGGCAGTGTAGCCTACACCAATCATAGCAAAATAAAGTTCGTCAACTGACATCGTTCTATATATATATATTTATAATTAATTTAAAATAATTAATTTAAAATCTCGATCGAATATAGTAGCCGACGAGCCCCACCACACCATTCCCACGACGATGAACGCGATCTCGCGGTCTTTTTGTGGCTCTGACGGTAGGGTACATAGAAATCTGAAAGTTGGGGCTCGCGATCCAGCGGCGCGAGACTTTTGTGCGGATATGCCAGCGCGTACTCGCGGTTGGCTTCTTCAACGTTCTGAAAAGTTTGCGCGGCGTGATTTTCGCGGCGAAGCTCTTCATTGACCAAGTCCAGATGGGCGGTTCGTTTTTTCGACCACGCTTCCTTTGCGCTATTGAGTTGTTCTACAGCTAAATCGTGACGCTTACGCTCCTCATCCACGTTCGAGCTTTTCATTTTAGAGAATAAAAAGTTGCTACCGCTGAACGCCAATGCGTTTACGAGCGCACCACCTACTATTACTGCGATTGAAGCCATTTATTTCCATATATAATGGTAGAATTCCAGCTTTAACTAGATATCTCGGGTCCAAACTGCGGCCGCTACACTTAAGGTCGCGAGCCCTACGTCTCTCGCAGTAAAGTCCAATTTGGGAGCGGATCCTCCTAGGGCCATCTTTGATAGTCGAGCATACCCGATACT